>JAGDQP010042536.1:5166-16517 GCA_022664845.1 Lepisma saccharinum
TGAGGGTGGAAGAGGGAGACGTCGGAGAGCCCTTGGTGACGGAAGAGCTGGTCGTCGAGGAACCAATGGTAGAGGAATTGGAAACCGGACAACCATCACAGCTCCAAAACAAACTCCGCGAGTGAAAGAAGGCGAAGAAAATAAAAGGGTATGACGAAAACACCTGTGCGATCTGTATGTGTGACTTTCGAAACTATACAAGGGCGGAAGAGTGGATTCAGTGTGTCAGGTGCGAAAAATGGGTGTGTGGGTTTTGTAATAATGGATCCAAATTCCTCAGTATGCTTGTTACGATTGTAATGTTGACGATTAAGGTTTTCATTCCGTTGTAACATGTAAAGGTATGTTAAAGTAAAGCTTTAAGAAAAACTTATATAATGGTGTATAATTATGAAAAAAATAAAGATTTCCTGGTTAAAAAGCATACAGCATATATTAAACACGAGCAAAACAGTGTTTTACACTGGATTTACATTAATTCCATGTTAAAGTAACCCCATATGTCGGGTAACTTTGACATTATGCAGCAAATACACAAGGTGTCAAAGTAGCCCCGTTTGACGGTACGTTGAGCTTTATATTAGCTGCCTCATTAGATTAGGTGCGTGATTTAATGTAGAGACATCAGAGATACTTCCTTGCTTTTAACAATATTAAATCTCAATTCAATTTCACGTTAATACTCATCTTTTAATGTTTTAGATTAGAATAAAATTGGAAAAGGTCTTTATATTTATCCTTTTAAAACTATAAATTCAATATGGCCGACTAAACAATTTTAAAATAATTACCACAGGTATGAAAACAAATATTTTGACATGTTCCGTAATACGTTAGACAGAATAAGCAGGAATGCACAAAACAACCAATTATTATAAGGTAGTACAATCAGTATATAGTGCTTAATATAAGTGGTGGCAGATAACTTGATTTCTGAGAGTTGCTCAAAGGTATTCAAGTGATCCCCACAATTCCATGAAATTACGCGCACGAAACAATAAACATCAGCAATAAAAGCTTAATAAGTCAAAACCGGGTTGATTTAAAAATACTTATTTAGCTGCCGGAATATCACAAAAAATGTCCTTGCTTTCTGTCATATCCAGCGAATGACAAAATGGCAGCATTTACTAACGAAAGGACAAACTTTCAGATCCATTTCAGCCCATCCTCTCACCGAATTCAAAATTTCTTTTCGCCATTTGTTTGTCCCCGTTTGTTCTAGCCGATTCGGAGCAAAAACAAAAGGAGGAGCTGGTGAAACTATAGCCCCAGCTCTCCATTTCAAAACCATTTGCTCCTATGCTTGATTTGTCCCCGTTTCACCCTGGAAACGTTCGTTTGAACCATCACGGTTTCCGAAATATAACAACATAAAGTTGCTCCTCACCAGCCTTGCCGCATTTTTAACCCGACGTAAAGGAAAAAGTAATATTTTAAGATAGATCAACAAAACTTAAACTTTCTCTACTTAATGATTTGGGAGGGTGTCTAATGTGTAGCAACAAAACGAAAAAGGAAAATGTATTAAATTTTGTCCATACACCTTAAAATGGAAGAAAATGAGAAATGAAGAGATCTAATACCGCTATTATTGATGTCTTTGGTCTTTCTTGAAACCACTCAGATTTAAGTTCCTCGCCGCAATGAGGTATTTCACAGTAGCCAAAATAACATTTCCATTAACGAGTGTCTGTACCTCAGTGAGTAGATGGTTGCCTTATTTGCGGGATACCCTGGGAACAATCCTAGCAGCAGCTCATCCTGACAGATTATCCAAAGTGTATTCTCAGCCACACTAGACACATGCCAAGATGATGCCTACAAACTAAGACCCTATCCAGCTTCCTTCCCACATCCTTTCCCTGCTCTATCTCAATTGAACCTGAGTTACCTGAATGCAATAAATTAAATATAATTTTTTTATAAAGTTACTTAAAGATTGGTCAAGAATGAGAAGTTCACAAACAATGGAACAAAAATATTGAGAAGTGCGCTTCATTAATTATCAAATATCGTTCGGGAATTCTAGAAAAGCACACAACTTAATGTATTCAAATGACTGAATCTATGACTGCAATTTAACATTATTATGCTACAATAGATGTCACAACAAAATATCGATATCTATAAATAAAAACAAAGTATAAAAGTAACTTTCGAAACTTTTAATTTATACCTTGAATTTAGCTGTAATTTACCATCTGACGAAAAGAACAATCAAAGTTTTTAGGGAACAAAAATGCAAAAACGATTCTTTATAATCATTAACCTATCCTTAATGACGCGTGCTGTTTGTGAATTTCTAGCAGTCACTGGAAACAATTAATATTACCTCATTTAGAAATTTTACTGCGAATTTTTGCCGTAGCTCAAAGGGATGCATTATATCCGTGCTTCAATATTTTATTCAGAGCAAATAAGGTTCTAGTATTAATTTAGGGCAGACCCAATGACAGCAAAGTGAAGTATATGTAGTGAAACTGATGCTAGTTCTTTAAATGGAAAAAGTTAACCTAAAGAAGAGGATCTACCATCTCTAGAGTAACCAGATTAATCCCGGTTGTTGAACCCAAATCTGAAATCAGACACCGTTCTCATTCAGACGTTATCGTTAATCTTAGAATGGAGAGAGCTAAAGAAATAAAGAAGGACCTGCCAACTTTAAATACATCACAAATCTGAAACCTGTTTCTCTCTATGTATTTTGTTTGAGGACTGCCTGCATCAACTTGTGATCAATGTTTAACTACTATTTCCTTTCCGATCTCAAATTGAATACTTTGTGTACATTTTGATCCGAGCAAAAACACCAGAGGTGCAAAAAGTTCAGTCAAGTTCTTCAGCTATAAAAAGTGGTGAAATGGAGAACGGATGAGCCAAGTTCCTTGGCGATAGCCTTTAAGAGGAACACTCGAACTTGGCGCGAGGTGGCAAGGCTCATATCGTGCGACTTCGAGCCTTACGTTGCTGTTGATGTGCGTGGTGGGTTTTAAGGTCGCTACCAGCCTTATGGCTTGAAGATCATGAACTCTGCTACCTCGTGGCATGTTCCAGTGTTCCTCCTACATGCTGTCGCCAACTTGGCTCATCCGTCCTCCATTTCACCACTTTTTAGAGCTGAAGAACTTGGTTGAACTTTTTGCACCTGGTGTTTCTGCTGCAATTTCACAGCTTTTCGTAAGTGTATAATATATGTACTTGCTCCGCTGGGGACGCTGCCTCCAGTATCCTCTGGCGGGCTGCAACCACAACTTGTGAAGTTTTGGGGGACTGCGCTCCCTTTACCGCAACCAGACTCTCCGGGGGACGGCGCCACCATGGTGCAGATCTTCCCCATGCTCCGGTTGTTTGCCCCATTTACAGTAACCTACTCGTGATTACAATAAATACTCGTGTATTACCTAACCTACACATTCATACCAAACTTCATTTCTCTAGCTTCAGTGGTTTGGAAAATGGGTTTTGGGATTTTGGATTAAAAATGGAGACATTTTTAACATTATCTTATATTGTCGTGACCTAATCGTGATGGTGCACCTTCATATTATATTTCATTTCTCTATCTCGAACGATGCGGAAAATGGTTTTTGGGCTGCCATTTTGAATCAAGGATGGCGATTTTTTCAAAATGTTGTAATATTTTCCTAAACTACATAATACACATTTATGCCAAATTTTGTATCTCTAGCTTAAACATTGTAGAAAATGGATTATGAGGTCCGCCATTTTGGTTCCAAGATTGTTTCTTTGGAGACACCTTGTAATATTTTCGTAACCTAGTAATGACAATGTATGGTCATACTATATTTCGTTTTCCTAGCTCCAGCCATTTAGACTGTGGATTCTATGGAAATTTAATTTTGACGGCCATTTTGGATCCAAGATGGCGTCTATCGAGACATTTTGTAATACTTTCCTGACCAACTAATATTGATGTATTGTCATACCAAATTTAGTTATTCTAGCTCCAGCCGTTTAGGCTGTGTATGCTATGGAAATTTCGTTTTGGCGGCCATTTTGGATCCACGATGGAAACTTTTTCAAGATTTTGTGATATTTTCTTAACTTACTAGCGCTGATCTACTTTCAAACCAAATTTTGTTTTTCTAGATTATAACGTTTAGGTTGATTCTTTGAAATTTTACGTTTGGCAGCCATTTTGAGTACAAGATGGCGATTTTTTCAAAATGTCGGACTTTTTCCTTTACCTACTAATCATCCTAAACCTTCATGCCAAATTTCATGTTTCTAGCTTATTCTGAACACCCTAAACAAAATGATGAGTGAGTCAGTGAGTGAGTAAGTTAGCCTAAAATACGCAATTTCAGGGGTCCACAACTGGAATATGCAATTTTGCACACCTGCACATATCTTCTTAACTTTGAAAGCTCATATTCCTACCTTTAACATCGTTTTTCTTATGAGGCATCGAAGTCGTCGATTTCGCCCAAAACTCTTGTTCCTGTATAACATGCTTCTGGCAGTGCTGACGTTTTGTGACGCGGAGAACTTGGCTGCATGCACTGACGTGCATGTTGATTTTAACAACACTGTGAAATTAATTCCCATACTTTCGCACTGCATTTACTGGTAATACTGTCACCCGTGTTATCACCGTGAAACCAGCTGTATTATAACAGTAAAAGTATTTCAATGGTAACTCTGGCGTTGTAAAATGGTTGACACACCATGAAATAATGAGCAGTAATTCACCGTTTTGAAGTTAGAGATAACAGGATTAATAACGTAGAAAGGAAGTAAAACATATAGCGAGAGTGGGGATAAAATCTAGATCATTTCGATGCTTGCTTCCTTATGTGCTTTGTACGTCATAGTTGATTGGTGGATGCATTAGGTTTTAACTACATGATGTTCAACAGACATCCCTTCTTTAACTTCCAGCGTATCACACAAAGGTCTCAATTAGCCCAGAGAAAGCCAAAGATATGAAAATCATAACATAAATATATCCAGAGATATGAAGTGATTATACGCTCTAATTCATACAAGATGGAAGATCAAATAGTTTTCTAATTAAAAAACTGACAACATTGGAATCATATAGATGGATAACACAACACATTGACCGTTCACTTTAAATGTATTTTAAATATGATCTTGGCATTGGCATTTTGTGTGCAGCTTCTTTCCCTTAGAACGTGTACCTCTCACCATTTTATGTGCATCAAAGGGTACAATCCTCAGTATTGGATGAGAAAATCGGCCGAGTCATGCAATTTGCATAAAAACAATGTATTTATACACTGTTGAAAATTTTGGGTAAGTGCTTTGATGTGTACAGGAATATTTCAAATGAATGTTAGAATTAGAATTGTTGCTCAGTAATTTTAGTAAAACATTGATAGATCTCCTTGCTTTTATTATAAAGTTTCAATTTGTGATGTTCGTCGTTGATTTCATCCCATTTTTAAATTTTGGAACAGTTTGTCGAAGTCAGCAGAAAATTGTTTTTAGAGAAACAATCATTTTGAGTTATAATTTTTCAAACTTAAAATTTTTCACTCCACATAAAAAATGTACAATTCAGTATAACACTTAAATAATTGTTATATCAATGTCGTATGTGGAGCCACATAAAATGCCATGCAAAATAATTGATCTAAAATAATAATTAATGCCAAAATATGTTAATTCATGAAGAAACAATTTGTACTGCAATAGAAAATAATAGATGTCGATATTGAGGCTGGAAAAGTCTTAGATAAAATCAACTTTGAACGGGTCAACTATTTTCAATAAAATATTTCAACTGTTTCAACCTTAGTAAGGTAGCTGGCAAGCGAGATAAAATATTTAAAATATTTGGAAAGCAACGAGAGTCAACTTAGATTTCGAGATACTTAAGAGAACCTTTATTCAAGATTTCTAAGGCTTGTGACATTCATTCGTCAGTACTATATAAAGATATACTGGATATCCTTTTTGCATAGGACACAAAAAAGAAGTTATTAGACTTTCATCTTGTTTCCTGTAACCAGTTATTGATATGTTCGAGCTTTCCATCCGTACTGACAGTAATGATATTTTCTTCAAAGGACTTATGGATAACTGCTTCACTTGGGGCCCTCCAAAAGTTTGGAGTTATATTTTACCTTCTGAAGTATGGCGTACACAGTGCGTCTAGTGCCGCAACTATTAATTAGCATTGACCAAACGCTGCTATGGTCATTGTTTATGCACTTTGATCTCATGTTTTAAAATAAATTTATATGCGAGAAATGCACGTGATGAATATACTAAATATTGTATATTTAGAAGTTATTGTATATACCTTTTACCACTCGCTAAAAGCTAAACCCACATTGGCCATTAAAAGGTAGATTCACACTAGCCATTATTATTTTAAAAAAGGAAAGAAGGACCTGTCAGTTTTAAAGTCGCCAGAATAGAAACTGTTGAATAAATCTCCCTGCTTTGATTGAGGATGAATTCATAGAATGAAGAAAGTTAAGGAAATGAAAAGGGAACTGGAGGAAGCTTCTAACATATTTAACCTCGTGAGATGCAGACTGCTGAAAACAGCGAGCATCTAATTCAAAAAGTTTTGGAAATGGTTGCTATTAAGTAAATATAATTAATTTGAATTAGCGTTGCCTACTACATGAAATAAGACTAAACCTTCGTGAGTAAACTTTATGGTAAGAGTCATTACCTACCAATCGTAAAGAATAAATTTAAATCTTGTTTACGTAACCAAGATAGTTCGTAGGAGAAGGTGTTCGGTTCTTCTTCACTTTCTCGACGTTATAATTGAAAATAAGTGTTTATCCTTAGATTTCGTTTATCCTTAGATTCGCACTGATTTAGTCTATGCACACGAACACAATATTTCCTCACACCAATTATTAAAGTAATTGACAATCAGGTGCAAAATATTTAGGGACCTGTAATCAGTGCCGGATCTAAGGGGGAGCAAAAGGGGGCAAGCTCCCCGGGCGGTACGTTTTGGGGCGGCAAACAGCTAAAAATAAAAAAATAAAAGCTCCTAGAAGGAGGTAAAATTGTGTAATAAATTGAAATTGACCTAAACGTGTTCAAAATTTTATTTTCCGGCGCGCTAAGACATTTTTAATGTTATTCCATACAACCTACCTTCACCTTTAAAATTAGAAACCGCGATTCAAGTCATATAGGCAGGTCTACCGCCTTACTGTAGTTAGTAATAGCGATGTCACGACAGGCTCCACAGAAGAAAACAGACTACGTGATGCGAGACAAAGTTCTGCTCGTCGCGTCTGCCGGTCGTGCTGTTTGCCAAAAAAAAAACGATGGAAAGGGCTGCAAACGTCGGTAGTAAGGGAGGCAAATTTTATTTTGTCCCCTTAGGAAAATTTCTAGATCCGGCAGTGATTGTAATCGTTAGCATGTACCAGATTATTACAGTAGACTCATTATTCAGAATCCTATGTTAAGCTTTATTAAATAAGCATTTATCGTTTTTTTATGTTGTTTCAGTGAATGTATAAAAGATATGTTCAATAATTATGAGTATAGTGTCTGAAAAACGGGCACTTCTTTTACGTTTTTAAATAATCTTTTCCTCGCTTAAAACGAGACAACTTGTGACTAATTGTTGGTTTCTTTCCTTCTCATTGCTATTAGAATAGTTTTGTAATCTTTGTTTCTCATAACATCGTGTAAGCAGCGGTGGCTAAATGGTAAATCGCTTACCTTTGTTGCTAGGGATTGTCGTTTCGATCCCTGCTCATTCCATGTAGACTTTCTGTTATTTTCACACTGTGCGCGTTGCACATTAGTATGAGAAGTTTTGGCGAGCGTCTCTGCATAGCAGCCATTCATCAAAGTGACTGAAGCACATGAAGTAAGCTCATACATTAAGAGAGCAATTTGCTTGATCTTTAACCTAGTATGTGATGTTAGCATTGCGCAAAATAAAAAAATATCCAATTAATTTCTAATCTACTCTATTTCCGTCAATTGTCTGAAATGTTGGAGAGGAGTATTGTTTTCATCACATGTAATAAAAAACTATATCACCTAATTTTACGTAAGTTATTTCAGTGAATTGTAGTAAACGCTTAATACGTAAGGGAAAGAACAGAACATTTCTCGATAGAAGTAAGGAAAAACAATGTTATGAAAGAAAAGACGTAAAATGACCTAGGTGGGAATCGAAGGCGCCCGCTAAACGATCCGACGATCTGGTTACCACGTCAGGCAGGCAGTTGCTCTACAACCCTTTCCGATCAGTATTTATAGGTACGTCTAAGAG
Source organism: Lepisma saccharinum (assembly GCA_022664845.1). Taxonomy (NCBI): domain Eukaryota; kingdom Metazoa; phylum Arthropoda; class Insecta; order Zygentoma; family Lepismatidae; genus Lepisma; species Lepisma saccharinum. The sequence continues at coordinate 13,424 of JAGDQP010042536.1, forward strand.
ATGTCACTAGTAACGTGACGTCACTTCTCTGAAAAATTCCTAAACTGAGACGATCCTGAAGTTTTAAGCAGCATATAATGAAATTATAACTTTGATCAATGATTCATATTACTCAAGGTTTCGTCTTTGTAAGAGCACGCACGCGACTTGCTTAAGTGCGAGACAAAATAGACTGTGAGATATTGATTGCAAAATTATTATAAATTATATTTTGTTTCAAGTATCTGATAATAACCTGCATATTGTTTTCTCAATCTTACTCCTATGGATTATCATTGAACAATGTTGTTGTTTCATGTTATGATACGAAAACTTTTACTTACAATTGTGTTTAAAAAGAAATATTAGTGAGATTTCAATATATATTAAATACATTCAGCCAATTATTTATGATTTATAACTTTCACACAATTAAATTAAATTGAATTGATTTCTAGCGCTTAAGCAACTTTAACTCAGACCGCCTGCCTGATTAAGTTCTTGTGTTTAGTAATCAAAATAAAAACTAAATTGTTAACCACAGCTAAATATTTATGCATCACTTTGAACCAAGGACTTGCTTTCGGGCCTCACAATCAAAATTTAAGATAATCGTGCAGATACAAAACCAATTTTCTATTCTGGACTTCCATCAAGGCTAAAATTATATTACATAATTCAATCTTAAGGACCAGTTAAGGACAAGTTATTTACGGATACCAGTTACGCCACTTGGAGAATATTTGCTAATATTTGAAAGATACTGGATTCGTCATTCGCGTAAAAGTGGAAATTTGACAAAAAGGAACTTTGCGACAGTCAAAATGAGAACAATCGATGAGGGACTGCATAAAACAAACAAGTTAGAGCTGCGACTCTACTAACAATCGTAAAGAATCCGGTCCCTTAATAGCATTTTAGCCACTTAAGCATTTTGGCTGGCAACACTGACAACTGCAGATCTTAGATTCGGGAAAATCCACAGTATTTGTGTCGAATAACATTTATGCCAATTTGAATTTATTTTAAGGCCTTTCGGCAACTATGGCTCAGGCCGATTGTTAATGGAAAATTTGGCACAGCTAGGTGTAGCTGAATGGAAGCAATTTCAATAATTGATTATTGTTAAGAAATGTACTGGCAACACTAAACTACTACAACAATCAAGGCTGCTTCGGTGGCTCTGACCATAGCCCGCTCCTATGCTCTGACCGAGTGTAGCTAAGACCTTTTGAATGACACCTCTCTACACATCATGTTTGAAAAGATATATTTTTCGCATGGACTGGCATTACTGAAAACAAGGTTCCTCGAAAATCTAAACAGTTGCCTATTATATTAAGCATGTCCCGCTTGTATTGAGCTGTTAATTAAATTTCGTGTAAGTAGTCGGGGGCAAGCGCTTGGACCCCGGCGCATTAAGAAATTTACCTCTGAATATTCGCACAACTGTTCGCAATTATATTTCGTCCTTCCCGCTAGAGAAACTCTCATCAATTATAAGCAAATGTTCATGTAAGTATATGGAGCGGGTGGGGGTGGGGGGCTTTCCTTTCTTCTTATACGTACACTTTCACTACTTTAATGCAACATTCAGGGATGGCGCATCTACACAATACACAAAGAAACCAAAAAACTATTAGTAAAGCATTGAAAAACAGATGTGAAATAGAAATGGGCAAAAATAGCGTAGCAGCTACTTTTTCACTGCTACTTCGGATAAATTGGTATCACTGATACAACCGATGAAAAACAGCAGTTCCTGGATTAACTGCTATTTTTCTCCAAAGCTTCCTAAGGGTAAATCATATTGTTTCCTTTTTCTAAACAAGCAGAACTTCTGGCAGAATGGAATAAAAGGACGGAGGATTGTCTGTGAAGAGGACAATCATGGCGTGTGAACACTACGTAATCAGTGGAATCTGTTAAGCGTTTACAGAATTGCTATAAAGATATCTCGCAAAGCACTGGCTAATAGTTGGCTGTGTGGAGTAATGGGTAAGGCGCAGTGATCCTTGGTTCGATACTAGTTCATCTAAAGTTTCTTTTTAATTTTAAAGAAGTTAATATTTTATTTATATTTTAAATAGGTTATTTTGAATTGTTATTGTTTGTTTTGTACCTTTATTTTCGTTGAATGTTTTTTTTTAACCTTTTCTTTTCCGTTTATTCTGATTTATGTAGTCTAATTCAGATTTAAAAAACAAATAGTAAAAATGGGTAAGCCATTGAACTCGTGATCCAGTGGTCCCGCGTTCGGTAATCCTTTACTTAACGTGTTTTCTTTTGTTTTGTTTTTTAAGATTTCCCTAGATCCGGGTCTCCGACTTACCCACTCCCTTCTGATGTTTAATAAGGCACGTATCTATAAATTAGCATTGACAAAAACTCTTAAACCTAATCCATTTGAAAGTGCTTATTTCAAAATTTCGAAATGGGCACGTAAGGCATTCTCCAAATGAAGCAGGGTGTTTCGAAATATTTCTAAAGAAGAGGTATGTCAAAATGAGCATGAATTAAACGACTTCTCGTGTGAGTCATAGTCATAGTCTTGACTATGTTAGTCAAGATAACATAGTCATTCATAGCATATAATTTGGCAATGATATTCAATCTCTTTGATAACAAATAAATAAACCGTTCGGTGAAATTATGCAATTCTTACTCCTATTTGTTATGCAGCCACTACTTAAAAAAAATCGTTCGGTATATGGAATCTATTGTGATATCCACATGGTGCAAACGAATTATTATTTCCTCGTGGAAAACCGTCCCATTCATGCTCATTTCGACCTGCCTTTACTTCAGAGATTTTCTGGGATCCCCTAATTCCATTGCGGAATCCCTTGTGCTCCCATTGGGGAAATTTGAAATATGCATTTTAGGATAGTGTAGATCTAAAGTCTTTGACGGCACCATGCCGCCTAAGCTCTACTGTTCGTGTGATAGAAATCCGAACAAAAACACCAGAGGTGCAAAACGTGGAGCCAAGTTCTTTAGCCCTAAAAAGGTGTGAAATGGGAGACGGATGAGCCAAGTTCCTTGGTGACAGCATGTAACAGAAACAAAGGAACTTGGCGCGAGCTGGCAACAGCCTTAGGGTGGTGGGGATCCT
>JAGDQP010042537.1:0-14259 GCA_022664845.1 Lepisma saccharinum
GAATTTTTGAAAATAAAAAAAACTTCGAGATCTACCTCAGCCTGTAGCCCTGCCGAAAGGGATTTTTTTTAAATAAGGAATAGAAACTGTTTGTCGGTTATAGAGCTTTGCAGCTGAAATATACTTCTTAAGCTGCTGTAGATCTAGTGTTTTCTTATGACTGGTAGTTTAGTCAGTAAGACGCTGCAGCAGCAGACATATTAATTTTACGTTCATAACACCATTGAATCTCTGTTCAATGTTGTATTAAAAGTATATCAACAGTTAAACGTTTAATAATAATATTAGCGTTAAACAAACGAACATTCAACGATATTACTAGAAATCATTGTACCTCCTCTGTGTGTTAACTGGAATTGATTTTCGTTGTGAATGATATGTCATTGTTGAAAATGATAATCCAGTCCAGGAATACATCAACGAACAACATTACATGTCATTAGCACAAGGTTCTAAGTACCCACAAACAGCGGTGCCACACTGTATTAAAAAAACATTTCTGGAAAAAGCTAGACAAACTAGGACGCCTGAAAATTTCCAGTAACTTGCCCAATAAAAAGCAGCGATCAGTCAGTTTTCAATCACACTAGGATCAAAAGAGAAAAGAGAACCTTAAGTAAGTTTTGAACAAGAATTGTTTAGTTAGAAGTCAACCGTCTTACTTACTGGACTAAACTGCCAGTCATAAGAAAACACCAGATGAAAACAATATTGAGCGTCAGACGTGCGTTGCCTTAGTCTTGAAGACATAAACTAGGTTGCTTCCACGACTTACGCTACACTTTAATCATTTTTCTCTTTGTCAATTATGGATCAGAATCCCCATTCAATATGAATATTTCAATTTCTCCGAAAATAAGTCTTTAAGATGACAGTAGGAAACACTTGATCAGAATTGCATGTATGGTAACGATAAGAAACCATAATCTCTGTCCGCAAAGAATCGAAGACTGCAAATTTTCACTGCAAAATATTTAAAGTCCCTGCGTAACTTCACTGCGAATTCCTAGAATCGTTTATGAAACATTTTACAGTGCAGCGTGAGTTCATTTCTACAAGTTATATGGAGTTTATATGTATTCTAGAGTTTCAAGAAACGAGTTATTTCATAAAAGACTTGCCTCTTCGTGGAGCTTCCTTGACGTCGGCGGCGAAGAAGGCAGAATTATGCCCCCCTCCCATAAAACTCGAACATATAGCTTCAAGTGCTTAATTTTAATGTATTCCCGGAAATTCACCTCCACGTACATATTGTTGTCGCGTGGATATCAACAAGTTATAAAGCACTGCTTTAAGCCATGGAGTTCGTTAAAAGAATAAACCTGCTTCAAGTCTGAAATTTTCTGCCTGCACACCAACACCGTTTCAAGGCATCCTTATAGAAGGTTCTTCTAGATTCACTGGTTTAAGACTTATCTGGGCTTCTTGTAATGTTTTGTGATCCAGTTACCGTTGGGGTAACACAAAGCGGAAGAAAGAGGTCACTTTTGGGGAAGTTAAATAGCACTTTCGGCGTCTGATCAAGACGGTTCCAGGTGCTCTGAACTAGTCTACTCAGGACCTCTTCAGCGACCCCTTAATCACGTCTCTATAGATTGTGGTTTATTAGATATATTTATTTGGACACGGGTTGTTTGTGCTTGGGGACGGGGAATACCCATAGTATTTTTATATTGTGTCGAATGATGTTTATGTAAATTTTGGTGCAGATACGTTTTACGGAATGGAAGCAATTAGAATTTAAAAAAAATAGGTTAGCAATACTTACTTACTGCACCAATCAAGACGTTTCCGACGGCTCCCAATGACACCTCAACCACCTCTCCACAGCTTGTGACTCCTGAAATGTATGCTTTTGGACACGGACGGACGATAGCGTCCCCTATTGTTAGCTACGCTATCAAGGAACCTAAAATAATAGTGTCTTCTTTCCAACTTTGTATCCTCATGTCTCTTCTTTACAACACAACATGCGAATAGTATAGGTTGCGCTACTACTTCAATATGATTGTATAAAATGTCGACCGCAAATATTGCCCAGAATTCGACGTGTTGTCACGATAAAATAAAATCCCTTTTCTCTTTCTGAGTATGCGTACGTATCACTAGAGGCAGGAAAAACTGGTATGCGCGAATATCATGAATGTTGGTATTTCTAAGAAATAACATTAGTAGTTGCCAAGTATTGCAGCCTAAGTGGCAGATTAGCACGAATTGAATTTGCGAATAAAAGGATTTTTAGCATTTTACGCGATTGCTTTCATTTTAGACAAATAAAGCGATTATCTTCCCCACAAAGTTACTTTCTGGAATTACAGTCCAAAATATTGTCAGCGTAGAATGCCATACTGTCTCAAATCGAATCTTGTTCGATGTCGAGAATGCCAGACTCTAGCTCTTCCATCGACCTTTTCTATTCGAATGCAACTTGTCATCTGTTTGTTTGTGTCCGTGTTGATGTTGAAGTTAGGGTCTTGAATATTATTAAACGCAATATAAAGCAACAAAATGCCGCAAATGGAGGGGGGATAACACCATCAAAATACGATTTTTTAAGTTATGAAAAACGATAAAATAATAAAACCACTTTTGCCTGTCCCTCATATATTGTACACAAAGCAATAGAGAACATCGCTAGATAGCTGATTTGGTAGAACGTTGTCTTAGCAATTGGAAGGTTCTGGGAACGATCGCAGTGGCCGCCTATTCTGACTAAAGCTTTTATAGATTTTTCCTTAGTGATACCAGGCAAATGACGGGATGGTACCTACTAAAGGGTCTCTGGACAACTGCCTTCCAATACGCTTTTCCCCATCCTATTCCAGGCTGAGGCTGAGATGCCGAAAGGTCATAAAAATAAATTCAAATTCAATTCAGAACATTGCTCAATATAAACATTTAGCACTGGATAGCTTCTTGTTCTACCAGCTAAACTTATGCTCACTGATTCTTCCAGGCCTCTCCAACTTCTAGAGAGGGTAGCCACCCCGAAACGTGCGAGTATACCCCAGATTATTATTATTATTATTTACGTTTAGAAAAAAAAACTCTACTTTCTCCCCATCCCTAATCTTGGCTTTAAATCCTCCAAACTCTAAGCTCTGGAGGGCACTCTGTTACGCTTTTCCATTCAATGAAAAATTCAATAATGTTAGAAAGAGTGAAAAGTCTCACAGCTAAATTAAAAGGTGGTAAAATACATCACAAAAATTAAAGAAATGTGTTATTTCTGTAACACTGATTTTGTAAGTACAAGAACTATTAACAACGTTCTTTAAATGTGTGATTATTGTGCTGAGAATTTAAGCTCTTTTGATTGAAGGGGAAAGCAGCATAAGTGTCAGAATTGACTAAAATACTATTTTGTTGTCAAAATAATTGATATATATATATATATATATATCAGTGAGTTAGAAATATCTTGAAAGTCTGTCGGAAACATTTTCTCAAGTTTTAGTCATTATGCAGTAAAGACTCTTCAGAAATCTTCACGTTCACTCTCCCTTTTCTCTCTCAGCACCTTTCCTCCTACTCCTTTGTTACAGCCCCTTTCTTTAGCTCATCATCATCATTATCATTGCAACTTCCGAAACATAAGCAGTGACACAGAACAGAATAATTGAATCAAGTTCTCCTTTTATGTCATATTCCGCTTTCGTGAGCCCAGATAACCATGTTACACATAGAACACAGACAGGACTAGTAGTAGTGATGGTGGTACTACAAGTAGTAGTAGGAAAAGACTTGGATCAGAAGCGACTGTCTTTTGTCTTCCTTTAGGAACTAGTAGCAGAAGCAAAAGAAGATGTTCGTCAATTGGAAGACAGAAGGAACACCACTTTTATCCAATCCGGAAACAGATCTTTTTCTTCGGTTACTGACTCTTGAAGAAGAAGGATCTCTGGAAGATTAGACACACAATGGAAATGGGAAGCCTGTGGGCTTTGGGGGTAAACGGGGAGAGGAGGAAACACAGGCATATCAAGAACAGAAGAACACACGAAAGAGAAAATGTATTTTCTCGACTTGCTGAGCGGAACTAGTTCCTGATGCGAAGGAATAAAAGCCGAACGGAAAAGACTATAAAAAGGAAACGAGTTATGTGGCGACAGAATTAATTGGAGGATATTCAAAAACGTCTGAATTACCTTAAAATGATCTGAATTGCATCTTAGGTGGTGCCGAAGTCTCTACACTGCAAAAATTGTACCTTTGAATAGTGGGTACAAAATGCAACAGTTTTTGAGAGGCAGTTCCAAACCAAGGGTTAGGTTTAGAGCGGCGGTTCTTTGCCTCCCAGTTCTTGGTAGGAAACAGATTAATAGAAACAAAAACGATGGTAAAATATGAATCAATGTGCCCGTCACTGATTCTAAAAGATTGAGACATTATACCACCTATTTTTCAGAGTCAATGACGGACCCAGAGATTCATATTTTATCCTCGGTTTTGTTTCTATTAAACTGTTCTCTCCCAAGAACTGGGAAGCAAAGAACCGCCCCCGTAAACCTAACCCTGGGTTCGCCACTGTCTCTCAAAACTTAGGAGTACATAATTGGAATTGTGTACTCCCAATTCAGAGATACAGTTTTTACTGTGTTAGGTTATAAATTATCATTGTAAAATTTACTTCCATTTTTTTAGTTTTCTAGTAACTAAGCGGAAAAGAGTGATAAGGTAGCATTGTTATAAAATATGTAAAACCAAAAATTATAAAAGCGGTTTATTAGTGCTGTGACAGTAGGTAAGATTAGAGATAACTCGTCTCTAAAAGCCCAGTTCGTCAGACCAGAAAAAAAAACTAGTTGTGTTTCCAGCTTTCTACATTTGCGTTAAAACGAAACAGTTAACAATTAATTTATCTCCTGAGGTATTCAACTCAGATCGGAAATTTATTTCGCAAGTAGTCTTTAGTGTCAGCTTCCGACACTTTCTTTATAAACTGGAAAACATTTTGCTGCAACATTTACATATTTTACCCGTTATTTCCATCTAGTCACTTGTTTTCTGTATAGTAAGTTAAAAAGTAAGAATATTTTTGTCTCGTAACAATTTTTTTCCGTACTCTCATTTCTAGTCATCGATACTCTCATTATTTGACAGTTCTGTTGTTTTCTTGCTCTCTTTAGAGAAATGTTTTTAACTTTAAATCTGATGGAATATGAAATGAACAATTGAATTAATTCAAAGTCTATGATCCTAATTTTATATTTTTACACATACGACGGAAAGAAAGAACAAATGAAGATACAGTACCTTTTCCTGTAATAATTAACTATGATGTGTGATGTCGGAAGTATCATTGGAAGATACAGTTTTGTTGTCAAATAGGTGAACCGTAATGTACTCTTCAAATATATTTAATTAGCTAAGTTTTGGGAATTCGAAGCACTGTTCCTATTCTATATGATAAGAATATTGGAAGATATTTCTTTAGTAGAATATATAGGTAATATTCAATTATGCTTTGGAAAACAATGAATTGCTATAATGTCAGATTGTTATGGAACTATGTTGACATTGTTTAAATATATGATTGCAATTCAGAGAAAACCTATTGATGGATTTAGCAATAAAGTACACATTCAATTGAAAGATTAATATTTCTATTCAATGATGCTTAAATCATTTCTAAAGCAGAACCGTTGGTTGAACACAGTTTAGTGTCTACAAGATTCTGGCAGAAAGTTAACGCAAACTGGTCGTCAGACTAGATTAGCTCTATTTAGTACCCACTATACAATTATTTATATCGGTCTACTTCAGAAAAGTATAAACAAAAAAAAATATATTAAAATTAGAATTGAATAACATTATTACAGCCAGGAGCGTATGGAGAGGAGGGGTCCTGGAGGCCCGAAGCCCCCTTCCAATTATGATTTTTTTGTTTGTAAAATTAGTTTCATTTTTTGCAAAAATATACTTGCATTTTACGTAAATTTCGCACTCAGACACACCTAGGATCTCCCTCAAACGTATCCACATCCCAAACCAACTTCTACGTACATATCTGATTACAGTCCTTACACAAAATTTTGAATTACTTCAAATTTTGTGTCAGATAAGAGCACATCAGTACATCACTTTTATGACTGAATAAAATTTTGAAATAGGCGGAGTTAAATATTTTTTGCCTAGAGCGACGGAGTCGTGACAGTGTATTTTGCAAGGATTCTTACACTTTTGTAAGACCCATCTAGAATGATTTCTTACGTGTGTTCACGCTCGTATATCTATAATGTTATGAAAGCATGATCGACTCAATAAAAGAACCCCTCCAGAACATTTCATCAAACTGTGAAGAGAAGAAAGGACAATAACAAGTAAGAAAGAAAAAAGAATAGAGATGGAAGAAAGCAATGTGAGATTTTTGGGAGGTAAGGCAGAAGAATTGGCAACTGAAGAAGCACCAGAGGGAGGCTGACTGAGATGGCGAAGGAGGAGGGAAAATGTGGAGAATGTCTGGTGACGTGATGGAAGATGTTGTACCTTTGACAGCGTCAAAGACAAATGGCTCGGATTGTCTTCCTGCGTCGCGGAAGAAGGAAAACTAGAATGGCTTAGAGCCAAAACGGAAGGCGATGGAACACTGGGGATTCTTTTTCCTTATTCAAATGTAAACCCGTGTGGTTTTCTACAAAGTCAGTGGTTCATGGTGTAGACAACAAAACAAGAGAAACCACTAATAGAAAAAAGGACGGAAACAATAAAAAAAGCTTTATATGTTCAAAACAAACATTCCCAGAATCTAAATGCACAAGGAAAACACATTGCACGAAGGAGGCATAAGTATCCTCTTACATCATAATGTAATAGTGGCCGACAATCGTGCTGCAGCCAGGAAATAATTGATAAGAGTTATGAAAAAAATAAATGAATGATATTTCAGTGCACATTAGAATTTAGCTCGAACGTAAAACATATTGTGTCAATAAAATGAAATATGTAATAGAATTGAAACCTTTACACAAAATATGTCTATATTAGTTTATTAGTCACCTTTTGACAGTATTTTATTCGTATCTTGAGTTTCTCTTAGCGTAAGAAAGAACATTGTATAAATCTATTGTGAAGATAATATTTATTTTATATTGAAGAAGATAGTATTCTATTGTGGTTGGTAAGCTGGAGGAAAATATGTCATTGGAAAGACCGAGACAACGTGGGGATGACCATATTAGAAGGGGTCTTCGAGAGGTAGATAGTCGTGATGAAAACTGACTTGATCTTATCCACACAGTATAAAATGTCTTAATTCAAAACTTTTCGCTGTACGAGCGTGACTACCAGTTTTTGTGTTAAATCAACACAACACACGGTGTTCATTAGACATAAAGTGTTTGTTTGGCGCCATCTTGATCGCTTTCTTTCATAGAAATGGAACATATTCACAATGAAAGAGAATTCTGATCCTTAATTGTCACATGGAAAAGTGGCTATACAATCGCATAATTCGTTCGATTAACTTTGTTTGTGCATTGGGTTCATATTTTTCATCCTTATACTGTTTGAATCTATTTTTTTTCTGTCTGGCGATTTAGCCCAGAGTGTGAGCCTCCTGCGTAGCCTAATCGGTAGTGCGCTCGACTTCAGTGCCAGCTGTCCCGGTTTCGATTCCCGTTGGGGGTAAAAAAAGGATTGAGAGTTCGAATCCCACCTCGGGCATGGATGTTTGTGAATGTGTTTTAATCCAACAGAATACAAATATACGACAGGTAATACAAGTGAAACTGCCCGCGTAGGGCCAAACACATTTTAAAAAAGAGCCAGGACGCTGAACTTCTAACTAAACAACCCATGTTTAAATCTCGCTGAATCCGTCACTTTTTTCTTGCTGCTAGTACCGAAATCAGTACCATGTGTTGGGTTGATTTAACATAAAAAATTGTTAGTCACGGCGGAACACCGAAATATTATGAATTAACACAGGCATTTTTTACTCTGCAGCATAGAATTCAATGTCTAACATTTGTTGCTGCAGCGATGAACTCGTGAGCTCCATAAGCCATAGTTAGTTAGTAAGAAAGAACACGATTTCACGCTACTTTTTCCTTCTTACATTTCGTGTTCTACTAAAAGAAAAGTTTGACTTAACTAGTTCTGTCTTTAAAATTCATGGCATATTCAATAAACCTTTAAAGGATTCCAAATGCTTTCAAATAGTTTAAACTAGCTCTCTCTGTGTGAATTCCTGAATCCAAAGTTCGCGTAAGCACTTGATCACATGGATGGATAGAAATGTCTATGTATTTACTAATATTGTCTCCGAAACTGAGCTTTGTTCGTTGGCATTTCAAGTTTGATATATTTCTAAAAACTGAAATCTTGTACCCATAATAGTTACTCGCATGGTTGCAGTGAACGATGATTTGATTTTTTTTTCTTAAGATATAAACGTTAAGACCATATGCTACATGTTATTAGTGCTTGAGAAAACACCTTACGGGAGTATCCCAACATTACAAGCACTTTCCCGACCCAAAGACAGTAACTAAAAAGCGGAGGGCGAAAGTTTTCTTGTTTTCTCTCTAAACACATTCTCCCCTCTGTGCATCAAACCTGGAAGAAGCCCCGCCGTTTGCTTTTTGGACTTGATCCCAAAGTACATTTTGGTCACTTCAGTTCATCTTATTGTTTCTAGATCCCTGTGCTCTCTCTTCGCCCTATTTTCTCCCTTTTTCCGTCAGCTTTCTTCCTGGAAGTGAGGATTTGAGAAAGAAATGTTTCGAAGCGTTTTGAGTCACACTGGATCTATGTTCTGTATTTACGAGTGTCATAATAATATTTATCGTGATTAGAGAATATTCTGACCAAATTTCCTTAGGTGTAAGAATCATTTTAAGAAGCTCTAGTCATCAAATTTTTAACATACTTAGTATCGGTTCTGAGGAGACACGAAGGGTCCAGTCATGATGCCGGCCCATCCTTACTGGACTTTTTCAAGGGTTATCCTTAGTTTCGCTAGTCGAATACTGATATGGTACGAAGACGGTAATTTCTCTCCAAATGTACTGAGAAGTCTTAGCTCAGTTAGCATTCCGAAGAGCCTGGTGACGATCCCAGCGGTGCCTATTGTGACTGGGTTGTAAAAAGTAAGCTATTTTCATACGTTTGAAAGGATCTTTTGTACATGACAAACAAAGCAATTTTTGGTCATTTTTATATACTTTTTTTTTATGGAATATCACCATCTTTTGTACGATTTTTTGTTCACATTGTGGAACACATTTGAGTGTTCAATAAGTTGTTTTGTTAACCTAGTGAAGTAGAAAAATTGGCGGGAACAGTGATCGAATTTGTCTTTATCCAACTTAACTATAAACAACATAATGAATTCTTCACTTTTCTCGTTTTATAAGTTCTATGAAAAAAATAAAAATGGAGTTTAAGAGGACATCTAGTTAGCAGAATGTGTACAAGAAGTTTTTGGTATTCAATTCTGAAAAGATAAGTGCTCAAGAAATATTCATTACTCACCTTCATAAAATGTTAGTCTTCCCATACATATTACATAATCTTCTTGAGTCAAAAATGGGGGGAGAAGATTTCATAACAAATGTGTGGAAAAAGCGTTAAAATGTGTATTATTTTTAATGCGGACATTATGTTGTCTTTAGAATTGTATGGTTTAATATATAATTATATTAGTTTTAATATTTCCTGAACGCCAATCACAGAAACTATCTTTATGGTGTAATACACATTATCTCTTCAAATTAATTTTCTACTTGGATACTCGACAGGAAAGGAGAAAATAATGATGAAATACTTGAATGCTGAACACTCTTAACGCTGTCGTGGCTTTGCAGTACTACTTTGGATTCTGTAGATTGGCATCTACAGCGGTTGGTTGCAGGATTAATCAAGAAATCGAGAAAAAGAGATTTAGAAGACAAGTTAGTTGTACGTGTTAGGAATGGGAAAATTCTCCAGAGATATCTTCTGCTGCTGCAGGTTCTAACAAAGAGACGAAGTGGGAGAGAGAATAAAAAGATATTTAATTGATTTTCAAGTTGGCGATCTTAACGCTCTATTTCACTCAGTTTTTACCTCTGGAGACTTTTAAAGAGACTAAAAGAGAAAATCTTTTTCTTCTTTTAAATGTCACTAACCGTAATGAGACATTCAATAAAATCAAAGGTCATTTCTGAAACTATACATTCCCATGACTGAAACACCACAACATATAAACGTTCGAGTCACTTTTCAAATTATTGTGCAAAACCATCTTTAATTAAGATAATAATTATTCGTTTCGGGTATATACAGACGAGAGTGGAGTGAAAGATACTGACAATTCTAATATTAACAGTGAATAGTGTTTTAAATAACATTTGATGGTAATACATTTGATTAGCAGTCACTTTTTTTTATCTGTGTAACATTACTTCGTTACTCTAATGCGTGAAGAAACAGGATACAGTGAAATACAGATTTGTCACTCATGGTTTGGGGTGTAATGTCTGTCTTCGGGACTGGAAGACTTTATATAGTTGAGGGAGTAATGCAGTAAGACATATACTACACCTCCTTCAAATGTAACTACTCCCACATATTGTAGCCTAATTTTGTGAAGACCTTTTCATCTTGCCGATACAGTTTTGTACAAAAAATAAATACAATTTATGGAAAATGAATATTGAGTCTAATAATTTGAACACATCTGTAAATAAACAATGTGAAAACGGTTTAAACCCTGTAGAACGGTTATTGATAAAAAAAAAATCGTTGCGTGTGGTCGCCATGTTAGAACTCTTGCACATGCACAGTTCGTGTTATGCTACGTAGGTAAGCTCCTACCTACTGCTAAGGTACTCCGTGCCATATACGAGTTCATTGCCGCTAACAATAGATGACGTCTGTAGGTTTCGGATAATGTAATCCGTTTGACAGGTGATTACACTCTGGACAGTAAGATAAAATGCATGTATAACTAAAGCTTCACGAATCAATGTAACTGTTGCCATTAGCTTCCACCTAACCCCTGTATATCTTAAGTCTGATAGAAATAGGTTAGTAAGAAGGTAACTTCTAGGAAAGGTAACATTCCTGTGCTTACTTATACTGGTAGTAGGAAGAATTCTGAAACATCTGTGAGAATGGCTGACTGGTGGAAGTAGGGTTCGAAACCGCATAGCCTCTATGTTCGACTTTTAACTGAATATAATTTGTATTCTGCTCGGAGTTAGATATATGGTCGAAATCTCTCTTCACAAATGTAAACAAAGACATGTTTACCGTCACTTTACATCTTAAAGTTTTATCAGCAAACTACTTTCAGTAGCTAAATCTAAGGTCCGCTTGACACGGATCCATTTGTGCTACTATAAATCTTAGCGATGGCAGTAGTGTCAGCATGTAAAAGCAAGAATGCTACCTTAGGGTAAGATGCTTTGGTATAAATCCATAACATTTTTGCTTTTACACGCTAGCACTACTGCTAGTGCAAGAGAAGCCATACTTTAAGCCAAAATTGTCATAGACTGATCTAGTCTCCAGAGGCAGCGATAGAGAAATATTAGATCGGAACTGAAATGATCAAAATGTCTACTTATTATATATCAATTGGCTATAGCAATGTGGTACAGGTCTAATGATACAATGAGGATGAAATCATTAAAATTAAATATCCTTTGTTGTAGTTGTACGGTGAAATCACATTTTTTTTTTCTTAAAGGCAATTTCTTTCCTTTTGCAAGTAAAAAGACAAACTTTTTTTTTCTTTTTTGCTGTCTCTTACTTCTTGAAAGAGCCCGAACCAGGAACTTAATAATTTCCGTCTTGTATGTCTCTTTAAGATAGAGAAAATGCTGCTACTACAAAGGATGGGATCTAATTGGGAAACTCCTCAAGAACATGAAAAGAGGAGAAAATGTCTCTGAAGAAAGGAAGAGAAGAAGGGGAAACACACACAAAGGAAAGTAAGAAAAAGACTCTCTCTCTCTCTCTCTCTCTCTCTCTCTGTATAAAGAACTCACTAGAAGGAAAGAGTTGTTCTGAGATAGAAAGAAAGAAGAGCCTTTGGTTTGGGGTAATTTGAACGTAATCCAGTGTCAACATTACATCTTTGGGAGTCTCAAACTCGTATCTCTTTTATTTGGTGTGCCTATCTGTGTGTAGATGTTGTGAGTTTGTATAAAGGCTTAACGGGTACCATTATTGCTTTCTTGAGTAAGCTAACCTGCTTCTGAGCTGTAGGCGCGTCTTCTTGTAGTCCTTCAATTTCAATTAAACTTTATTACTGAAACTTTATTTTATAGTATTAGACGCGCAGACGATGAAAACGGCAAGAAATTGGTGCTCGTCATACTTGGAAGAATATGAGACAAAAGTCTGAGACTGCAGAACCGGTCTTATTTCCAACTACCCGAATTATTGGCGTTTCGTTCAAATAACTGCGTTCTAACAATAAGTAGGTTCTGACGTAAGTCAAATATTCATTTTCCTTTAGTTTTCATCACTATTACCTTTTGTTATACGTACCTTTATGAATCCGATCTTGCATTTATTTATCTTTACGAGTTGTAAATATCACACACAAACTTACAGATACATTTTAATATATCAATAATAATGTTTTACTCAAACGATGAGGAAGAGTTATAACACAAAGATGAAGAATATTGAGAAACATGTTACTATAAATAATATTAAAAAAAACCTCCTTTGTTCTATATTGAACTCATTGTGTTTTCTGCTTATATTACTGCCAAGTAGCGATATTAGTGGTGAAAAGTCAAATTTATTATTATTTTTGTCGTCGAAATAATTTTTGAATACGATAAATTCAATTTTAATATGCTGTCAACTAGTTCTGATTTGCACTGAATAAATCAATATTTTAATATACTGCATATAAATATTTAATACGTGTAAAAAAGGCCAAGTATTCACTTGAAGACTTCCGTCGTGAGACAAAAGTCTGCCGCAGACATCCGTCGTGCGACATATGTCGGGCGACGATAGTCTGCCGACGGTAGCCTGTCACGACTAAAGTTTAGCGTCCACACTTCAGTCTGGTTTTGGTAGAGATCATGACGGAAGCAGTGGCTTTCGCGGGTGTTTGTGCCAGCTATTTGGTTATCCAGTCTAACAGGAAATATAAGCGCAAACGATATTGGATACAAGAGTTATTTAAAAGGGATAATCAACAAGCAGATAACTTATTGAAACAACTTTAATTGGAGGATGGCGTTGGCATTGGCTTAGTATTCGGGAGCTCGTGGGTTCGATTCCAGTGGCCGACCACCCTGACTGAGGTTTCTCCAGCGTTTTTCCTCAGTAACATCAGATGAATGTCGAGATGGCACCTTCAATATAGGTCCTGTCCAACACCTTCCCGCATCCTTCCCACTATCTCGTCCTGAGCCTTAGATGCCTAAATATCATTAATATAATTCAAATTTAAAAAATATTGTAGAACAAAACTAGTAAAAACTAATCAGTCCAGCCTGATATCTGTATTTAAAACAAGTCAGTAAGAATTATTAGTTCGAAACTAGTTACTTACAGGCTAATTAACCTACCACTTTATTATTATAATAAAGTAGTAAATGTGGTACGTTTATTAGCCTGTAAATAAGTAATTTCAAATTAATAATTCTTACTGCTTTTTAAAATTGATATTTATGGCCTTTAGGCATTTAAGGGTCACATCGTGATAGTGGGGAGGATTCGGGAAGGTGTGGGCCGGGACCTATATTGAAGGTGCCATCTCGGCATTCGCCTGTTGTGGCTGAAAAAAAAACTATAAAACCGTTGTTAGTCAAGGTGGTCCGCCGCTGGAATCGAACCCACGAGCTCCCGTCGGGACGGGCGTAAGCCATAGTGTTTTTACCGCCCATAAAATCCATTTTATCTTATCTTACAACGATCTCCCGAATGTTGCGCCAATGCTTTACCACTTAAATACGGCGACTCGGCTTGTTCTACAATAGAACTGAAATGAAGATACTGTATATCACATTTTAACCAATTAAATTTACTTTGCTAAAAGACATTTTGCGAACTGCCGTTTAAGCGAATTATACACGTTATACGTAAATGGCTAGGTACGTATGTTAGATTTTTTTCCCAACATGATCCTCGTAATTAAATAATGTCAAGTTTTGCGTGAAAGCAACTAGTTCTTATTCAGACGCGTACCCAAAGTTCCCTCTTCAATGGGGCTGAATACGAACGAATTATTATAGATCATGGAAAGATTTTAACTCATAGCTTTTCCTCAAAATAACAATAATTTATTATTATTATTATTAT
>JAGDQP010042538.1:0-10156 GCA_022664845.1 Lepisma saccharinum
GAAAAACGTTCCAAGGACTACTACGACGTTTGTAAACGTCTATAAACTAGACGTTTGTTTCACATTTAAAAGATGCCAATATGTCTTCAGATGCTAGCTATTTTGTGAAGGAAATGCGAACTTGAATCTCGGTTTAGAAATGTACGAAACACGTGTTAAATAATTAAATATATTCATTTGCCGAGGGCCAGTACAATAGTTTCACGGATCGGCTGTTGAGACCTGTTATCTAAGAAATACAAAGGAATGGAACAGGTTTTCAGATACGAACAAGCATGTATGCTTAAAAGGCATAGTTGAGATGCTATGATATATTGCTACATGTAAAATCTGGGTTTGTTTCATCTTAATATTCAATTATGTTCATGCTCTATTATTTTAAATACATATCCCTGCGAATTTCTTCAAATCTACTAGCATTTGATATAAAGGGTTTAAAGTGCATCTCATTCAGTCATTTTGAAAGCGGATTATTTCATAAAGTAATTTACTACTTCTAATGTTATATTGGACTTCAATTCACTTCGCATCTGTACTATAATAAGCTATATAAAATATATATAATATGCTGAATTGTTTTTTTATTTTAACTTTCGAAAATCTTGTAAGCTCTATATGCTCTAGAGAGTAAATGCCAAATGAAAGCTACGGTAATTTAAAAAAATACCAATTTTTACGTTCAATTCCCTGATTTTATGTTTCGTTCGGATACCGCGCGGGGGGGGGGAGATGTTTATATTTATTATTAACACGTAATTGCTTTCTTCCATTTCCACACGCCCTGGTGCTGTTATAGTTTAACGTCGCAATAAAATAAAAAATAGGGCAGAAGTGGGTAAGTAAAGGAGGGTGTCTTTTGTAAGATTTGCGTGGCACTGTTTGTCTAAAGTGCCTAATTCCTTTAAATAACGAAGGTTTCTTACCCGCTTTCGGCCATTATAAGCAACAGACAGACGATATGAAAATTTACCACAGCGTCATGACTAGCAGTAATCCATCGAACGGTGAGTAACTGATTGTGTCAGCCGTGTAAAATTTCAAAATGAGTACACGATGGTCTAGTGTTTAGCGCTGCTGAATACGGATTGAGGGGTCCGGAGTTCGATTCCCGACGCTACCAAGGATTTTATCCAAGGCGTGTGGAACGGTGCCCACTCTGCATCGTGGTGCAGTTGGAGAGCTGCTATGAATAGGGTATAGTGGCGATCACAGTGTTAGCAGTAGCCTCTTCGGGGAGAGGCCTCATCCACTAGTGGATTGAATATTTCTGTGAAATATATATAGTACCTAACTTGACTTTTCTAACCTACACTAACCCACTGAAGATGTACTTGTAAACAGTACAGAAAGGCGTATGTTGAAAACAAAGCAATCACAGGCTCGTTGCCATCCTAAAACCGAAGGAAGGGGAGAGGGGCTGAGTATATGACAATATTCATACATACAAGCTATATCTACATATATCAAGTACTCTTCTCAAAGTTGCGTGAATTCTTTACAAGGGTGGAGATAAGTGGTCCACCCCTATCGAAGACGAAAAACCCGTTTATCCTAAACGACATTAATAATGCATGATTTATCAGATGTGGTTTACGAATTCGAAAGTAAAATGAGACAGTTAGGGCTTGCTGAAAGAAGCACTACGCCACGCTTTATCTGCAGCGAAGGTTTTCCAAACCCGGCACTTCTTATTGTTAGCATGCCATCTTGGCAGGCGAAAGTGATACGAGTTCAAACGAGGGGTATTCTCCAGGCTCGTTTAAAACAAAGAATGGTAAGTACAGTTGTTTAAAGTGCCTAAGTATATTTAATGCATTTGCAAGTGTAAATGAGCGGAAATCGTGAAAAGTATGCAAAAATATATAAATATGGCACGAAGTGCATATATTGCAAAAGTAACGGAATGCAATGTTGTAGCCACGATGCGCCATAAATTTAACTTTCAGAAGTGAAATAGAGGAGAATAGTGAAAATCAGAACAAAAATGTCAAGTGATTGTCTGGCGACGTAAAACTATAACTGCACGATTTTGGTGTTGTCACAAAATGTTAAGTGTTCGTCTGGCGACGTATAACTATAACCGCATTAGGTCGTATTGCGTTAGGTCGCAAAATAAATTATTGATTTCGGTAAACAGCACTTATTTTGCACTGTATCGCACGTATTATGAATAATGAAGTTTACGAGCAAACTTCAACGGTTGTTCCGTTATACAGGGCATGTATACAATCAGTGGAGGATACTGAATTTTCTGAGAGATAGAGAACATAGCATAAGTTATCTGAGGCCGATAAACAAGTTTGAGCATGTTCATTACGTAAGATTCGAATTCTGTGAGCTTGTTGTACTATGACAGCGGGTTCGTGTTGGAGAATACACGTTTGATTTTTCCAGTGGTATGGAATAACGGTGAACTGTTTTAGCGTGATAGGGATTTTAGTTATGACCATTACTTCGTCATTTGAAAAATGGCAAGCTGTTGACTGGATTTGATAAAGTTGTAGAAAAGTTTCTGCTGGGATTGCTAGTCTGTAACAACCGAATACGAACTAAGTCACCTTGGAGTCGCATGGGTGATAGTAATGCCAACGGTAAATTCGATTCTAAACATGATTTGTGTATTTTTCGTGTTTCGGTAACCTATAAAGACTGAATGGTTAATTTAATTAGGGTTAACATTAAAGTTGCTTGAGCGTGTTGGACAGTTTGCGTTTCCTGGTCTCGGATTTTATTTAGTTCTTGGTGTATCAGGCGCATATCCTGCTGAACCTGAGCAAAGATTTTGGAGATCGAGTCTGTATATCTTTTAACATTCTGAGAAAAATAAATGAGGTAACGCTGGTCTTTATGCAATAGTTTTCATCATGCAACTTAACTGCTTTCTCATAACAAATATTACAAAATATATATCACATTTAAACTTAATACACATGAAATACATTAGAAACATAATCTAACCCCGGATACATAAAAACAAAAATATAAGCACTGTATCACACATTGCCATTCCGATTGGCTCCGTCCAATTGTTTCGGCCCATATTGTTTCGCCAATGATAGCCATTCACGTTGAAGTCCAATGGATGGTATCCACTGCTTGCAATTTTCAGTTGATTGTTTTCATATGATGCTGCCACTGATCGGATCCATAAGTAGAACCACCTTTTCGCTTAGCTTCTCCACACAGACGAATGGTCCGAGCTACAGGTGAAACATCTTGATGAATTAATTGTCGCCGTCACTCTTGAGTGATTGCGAACAAACACGAGATCGCCTACTGATATCCCTGGTCGTGGAGACATCTGCTGGTTCTTCTTTGCATTACGCTTATCCCAGATTTCTTGAAACGTAGTGCCGATCATCACATGTTTATCATTCAAGGATGGATGATTTTCTGTGTCCACTAGATTCGTGAACCCCAAATGCTTCTTCAGCGGCATATTCGGGTCTGCATTCAGAAAAACCGTGACAGGAGACACAAAGAGGCTATCAGAAATTGTATGATTTAAGAGGAAAACGATGTCTTCAAGATATCGGTCCCATTGTCTGTGCGACTTGGGGCAAAATACTCGCCATAGTCGGTTCATTTCTTGGTGTATTCTGCCACTGGATTCTACTTGGGATGATAAGGTGTAGTATGATAGGCGCGAATGCCTCGACGTTCCAATAATGTGGTATACTTTCGGGACGAAAAACACGGACCGTTATCACCCAGTACTGCGATAGGCATTCCTAGGTGAGCGAAGTATAACTTAGATACTTGATAACGGTAGAGGTGGTAGGCTGTCGGATGGGATATGCAACTAGGAATCTTGAGAAAACATCCATACACGTGCAGACATAATTCATCCCTCCAGTAGTCGTGGGCAGTTTACCAATCAAATCAACAGAAAGAATTTGGCGTTGGGCAGTAGCAGGAACTGAATTCATTTGGTTGGCTACAGGATGTCGGTCAGGTTTCGTCTGTTGACACACAATACATTTTTTTATGTAATCCCTTACATTACTCCGTATCGTTTCCAAGAAGAAAGTACTCAAAGTTGTGGTGAAAGTCTTATGGAACCCAAAGTGTCCTCACAAGTCGTGGGTACTTCTTAAAACAATAGGAAATAAAGGCGCTGGTACTACAATCCTCCATTCATTTTCATGGTGGAAGTTCCCTTTCATGAGGATGCCATTGTCCACGCGGTAATACTCCAACACATTTTTCCCTGGTGTCGATTTTGTCTTCAAGCTCGTCTAGATACTTTTTCGTCATAGGGTCATCCATCTGTTGCCTTCGCCATTCATCAGGAGAGATATCACCCAGTTGTCCTTGAATAAGGTGCACAGTTTGAACTCGAAAAGTTTGCTGGCTGGCGTCACGTATGCGTGACAACGTGTCTGCAGCTACGTTCGTTACTCCCGATACATAACGCATGTCCAGATAGAACTCCTGCTTTTCCAAACTCCACCGGTGCAAGCGATTATTCCAATTACGAATCTTGTCATGGTGGAGCAAGGCTTGATGATCCGTGAGCACTATGATGCGTCTGCCTAATAAAAGTGTTCTCCATTTACGCAAGGCCTGCACAAGAGCGAGTAGTTCAATTTCCGTTATGGAGTACCTTGATTCGCATGGTTTGTGTATGCGTCCTCCAAATCCAATAAGCCGTATCTCCTCACCTTCCTTCTGGTACAGGATTGAGGCCGTCGCAGTTGTCGATCCATCCACGGCCACGTAGGACTCTTTTTCCAGGTCGGGGTGGTACAACATAATATTCTCAATCATGTCTTCCTTGATAGATTCAAAGCATTCTGTACGTTCATTACACCACTTCCATTGTTTACCCTTCTTCATGAGCTCGTACAATGGGGCTACTTTCTCCGGGTAGTTGAAAATATATCGGGAGCACCAGTTGAGTAGGCCTAATAATCGCTGGAGGCTCTTCAAGTTGGTAGGTTTCAACATACGATGGATGTGTGGTGACTTCTTGAGGAGTGACAACAAATCCTAAAAATATGTTTGTCTGAGTTAGAAACTGACACTGCTTTAAGTTGACCGTGAGGTTGGCGGCTTCAAGCTTCGTCAAGACTTGATCCAATGTATTCAAATGATTCTCAAGGCTTTGGCTGAGGATGAGGAGTTCATCGATGTAGATTAGAATTATCTTCGCCAGCTCTATCCCTAAGACTTCTTGGAGCATTGCCATGAGTGCCTGACCCCGTTAGGATATCCAAATCGGACTACAGGAAAAGGGAACATCGGACCCTCAAATGAAAAGGAAAGCAAATCTTGGCACTCTTCTGACAAGGGTACCTGTGAGTAACTGTTCACGAGATCTATGGACTAACAACACTTCATTCCACAGAATTTAGAGAAGAGATCCTCTATACGTTCAACCCTAAGGTTTACTAAGTCTGTCCACCAATTAAGTTGTCTTAGATCCAGGCAAATGCGTATTTCTCCAGGCGTTTTTTTTCTTGACGACCATCAAGGGATGGTGGTGCTTCGATATGGAAGGTCGAATGATCCCCCAACGCAGCCATTTTTGTATTTTGTCACTTACTTTCCGCCGATGTCATATAGGAATGGGATATACTTGTTTTACTATTGGCTGGTCAGTTTTTAATTTGATATTGTAAGTAAATATATTGCATCGACCAGGATAATCAGAAAAAAATTGTTCATGCCTCACGAGTACTTGATACAATTGCTCCTGTACTTCTGGGTCAACCGGTACTTTGGTTACCACTTCCTGTATCTCTCGAACTAGACCATTTGGGGAGTTAGGTGCATTCATAACTTTTTCACTCGCACCAAGTAAATCTAACCGACATACTAAGCATACGCATCGCTGTATTTCTTATTGGTACATTCGGTCTACCATTTCCATATCCTTAACGTGTGCAAGCGTGAGATGTTCTGGACCATCAACTAGACTATCTTGACCATAAACTTGTTCGAAGTTGACTTATACTTCCCTCTCGTGTTCTTCCACTCCGTGAGAACTTGCGCAATTCGGGGAGTGTCGCATCTGCAGTTATTCTTGTCCTTCGGGTGTAGTGGAACCTCACCAAGTATGCACTCACAAGAATCTTGGCTGAACTCCGTTGTCCACGTAGCTATCTTGGATTCATCGAACTGAGGACTCTCCCGAGTAGTCATGCTATCTGGACTCGTGTCTTCCTCTCCAGCAGTATCTTGCTCAGTCGTCTGCCTCAGCAACAAAGTCACCACCTCACGCTTTCCCTGGCGGAGGGTCACCTTGCCTCCACGGAATTCGATGTGCACATGATACGCGTTTAAAAAGTCTAGACCTAATAGTATTTCTTGATTCAGTCCCTCTACAACGTAGAATCGATGATCAAGGTCCACGCCATTGAGTGTCAGGGGAAGAATCACTTCTCCTCTTCCTTTCTTCTTCCTTGTTCCCGAATAATCTATCAAGATTACATTCACTGCAGGCTTGAGCTGTGGATGGGAAACCACAGAGCTCACCTTTTTCCACAAAGCGTGCGAACACATAGAAGTATCCGCCCCACTATCTAGTAATGCCTTTACTGGATTGTTTAAAATATGAATTTATGGTTGCTTTGTACGGTAGTCTGCGCGTAGCACAAGCATCTGGATGGGACGGTACGTCTTCTACTTCACTGTTGTACTCCCATCTTCCATACTCGTACTGAACTGAAAAAGTCTTTGTATCATAACACACATTAAATGATCCTGTATACTCTTCACTCACACGTTGATCCTCTCCATTCACACTTTGAGTCAACATTTGATGCGGGATCATCAACGTGGGTATCGTCTCTCCTCCGACCCTCAAGGACGGCGAGGTACTCCGTTTTTTGGATCATCTTGCTTGTTTCCGGGCTCCCTCCGTGCTTTCTCTCGCTGAGTTTCTTGGAAATCCCCGGGTGATGTTCCATCTTCTCTCCCACCATGCTGGTAGGGGCGGCAACGTTTTCTCTGACGATTTTACTTTTTTTGCCTTTGTAGTTGTTCCGCGCAGCAAGTGGTTTTTAATTGTCATTCTTCTCGTTCGACGACGTGACTGCACCTCCTCATGGTCGGTGGATGCTTCACAATTGATCTCACGGACGAAAACCTTATTCTTCCCCTCTTCTTCCTTCTGTCGAATGGGTGTGGATTTCCTTTGGTCCGCTGTCACGTAAATTGTTTCCAACCGACGCACCCCATCGAGTAAATTGGTCAAAGTAGTAGACTTGACTGTAGCCATCTGTCGTTGATACGAAACTGGAAGTAAATTGATGATAGTACTATATATTTGCATATCCATAGCTCCCGGATCCAGATCACGAAGTCGACGAAATCTTTCCGTAACGAATTGTTCAATACTGCCATCAGCTCAAGGATTGAAACACATTGTTCGTAGTGCATCAACACCGTAGTGCATCTCACAATACCTGCAGCACACATCAAATATCTCCAGGACACCTTTCAAACATCTCAAGGAAATCCAACAAATATCTCACGGAAATCCAACAAATATTTCAATTAAACCCAACAATTATATCTCCAGGACACCCTTATAAAATCTCAAGCAAACACATAAAAAATCTCAAGGAAACCCATCAAATATCTCGAGGAAACGCATGAAAAATGTCAAGTAAACCCATCAAATATCTCAGGAAACCCATTAACTACTTCAAGCAAACACATCAACTACATCAAGTAAACCCATCAACTATATCAAGGAAATACACCAACTATCTCAACTAAACCCACCAACTATCAAAAAGAAACCTATCAACTATCTCAGAGAAACATATCAACTGCATCAAGTAAACCCATCATCTATATCAAAGAAATACACCAACTATCCCAACTAATCACATCAACTGTCTCAGGGAAACACTTCAACTATCTCAAGGAAACACATCAACTATATCAATTAAACCTATCAATTATATCAAGGAAACGGATCATCAATTTCAAGGAAACCCATTGAATATCACAATGAATCTTATAAAAAATCTCAAGAAAACCGGCAAAATATCTCAAGAAAACCCATCAAAAATCTCAAGGAAACACATCAACTATCTCAAGGAAACCTATGAAATATCTCAAGGAAACCCAACATCTATCTCAAGGAAACACATAAACTTTCTGAAGGAAGCCAGTCAACTATCTCAAGGAAACCCATCAACCATCTCAAGAACAAAAATTAAATATGTGCAGGACATAAATCAAATAACTCAAGGAAAACAATTAAAAATTTCAAGGAACCCATCACCTATCTCAAGGATTCCCAACGACTATCTCAAGGAAACCCATCAACTATCTCAAGGAAACCCATCAAGCAAACCTATGATATATCTCAAGGAAACCAATCAAGCAAACCTATAATATATCTCAAGGAAACCAATAAAACATCTCAAGGAAACCAAAGAAATATCTCAAGGAAACCCATCAATTATATCAGAGAAACCTATCAACTATCTCAAGGAAGCCCGTCAACTATCTCAAAGAAACCAATAAAAATTCTCAAGGAAAAACTTTAGATATCATAAGGAAACCGATCTGATATCTCAAGGAAACCCATCAGATATCTCCAGGACACCCATCATATATATCCATGACACACATCAATTATCTCCAGGACACACATTTCATATATCTAGGAAACCCATCAGATATCTCCAGAAAGCCAAACAACTATTTCAAGGAAACCCATCTACTCTGTTAATGAAACCCATCAACTGTCTCAAGAAAACCCATCAACTATCTCAAGGAAACCCATCAACTATCTCAAGAAAACCCATCAATTATCTCAAGGAAACCCATCGACTACATAGAGGAAATACATCAACTATATCAGCAAACACATCAAATATCTCAAGGAAATCCACAACTATCTCAAGGAAACACATCAAAACGATCAAAGAAACCCAACAAATATCTCAAGGAAAACTATAAATTACCTCAAGCAAAACCATGAATTACCTCAAGCAAGCCCGTCAACTACCTCAAGCCAAACCATTAACTATCTCCAGGGAACCAATCAACTATATCAAGGAAACCCCTCAACTATCTCACGGAAACTTATAACTATCTCAAGAAAACCTATCAAGTATCTCAAGGAAACCCATCAACTATCCAAGGAAACCCATAAACTATCTCAAGTAAACTTATCAGATATCTCCAGGACACCCACCAAATATGTCCAGGGCAACCATTTAATATGTCCAGGACAGCCATCAAATGTGTGAAGGACACACATCAAATATGTCCAGGAAACTCATCAAATATCTCAGGGAAACCCATCAAATATATCCAGGAAAGCCATCAAATATTTCATGAAACCCATCAAATATCCCCAGGAAACGCACCAAATATCTCCAGCAAACCCATCGAATGTCTCCGGGAAACACATCAAATTTCCGCTGGACATCCATCAAATATCTTCAGGACACCCGTCAAAAAACACCAGGACACCCATCAAATATCTCCAGGACACCTATAAAATATCTTCAGGATACCCATCAAATATATCTAGGAAACCTTAAAATATCTCAAGTAAACACATCAAATAACACTACAAAACACATAAAATATCTCAAGGAAAGCCATCAAATATTTCAAGGTCACAAATCAAATATATGCAGCACACATCAAATATCTCCAGGACACCTTTCAAACATTTCAAGGAAATCCAACAAATATCTCAAGAAACACCAACAAATATTTCAATTAAACCCAGCAAATATATACAGGAAACCCATCAAATATCTCCAGGACACCCATATAAAATCTCAAGGAAACACATATAAAATCTCAATGAAACCCATCAAAAATCTCAAGAAAGCTAATTAAAAATCTTAAGGATATCTATCAAATATATCCAGGACATCCATCAAATATCTCCAGAACACCCATCAAATATGTCCGGGACACCCATGAAATATCTCAAGAAAACCCATCAAATATCTCCAGGAAATCCACAAATATCTCAAGGAAACACATAAAAAATGTAAAAGAAACCCAACAAATATCTCAAAGAAACCCATCAATTACCTCAAGCAAAACCATCAATTACCTCAAGCAAACCCGTCATCTACCCCAAGGAAACATATCAATTATCTCAGGGAAACCCATCAACTACATCAAGTAAACCCATCAACTATATCAAAGAAATACACCAACTATC
>JAGDQP010042539.1:0-16516 GCA_022664845.1 Lepisma saccharinum
ATAGAATACACAGCCTAAACCGCTGGGGCTATTGAAATCAAATTTGGAATAAAGGTACAACGTCACTGTACTTTTACGAAAATGTTACGTAATGAAATCTAAGACGCCATCTTGGATCCAAAATGGCGGAAACAAGACATCTATTTTCCATATCGTTTGAGCTAGAGATACGCAATTTGGCATAAAGGTGTATTGGCACTAGTAGTTGAAGAGAATATTACGAAATGTTATTACGAATATTAGTGTGATGTGCACTAACGTCGGGTAGCTATCACTAACGTGCACGATGTACTAACGAACACACATGTTTTAACTGGCGAAAGTTTTAGAGGAGGGTATAAAGGAGTAAATTTGGCATCAAGATGACCACCTCAAAATTTTCCCGTCCTTCTGTATTCCAATAAGAGCACTAACAACGAGTCTTTAGCTCTAACGATAGACTGACGAACCCATATGGCATTTATGAATTTTTATTTAAATTGAGTTTTGAAAATTATCGCGAAAATTCATAGCAAGCGGGTTTGCGGCCCGTTTGGTTATCTTTATAATACTTTTTCATTTTCCAACACTCCATGAAATACCTTCCATCATTGAAGCACAGAACCGTTCCTGGACTTTCTTCAATCACGGCAGGCACGGGATGGCACCGTCATTATAGCCCCAGCCCTACACCTTCCAACACACTTCCCCCCATATCCCGCCCTGAGCCTTAGATGCCTAAAGACTGTAAATAAAATTCAAATTCAAAAATGAAGATAGCAGTGTAAGATTTCATTTTACTTTTTACAGGGACATTTATAATATTTCACTTTTCTCCCTAGTGCTTTGATGGCCCATCCCATTATTTTACAGATGAAAATAGATTTAATGATCTTTCAAAGAAAAACATACTGCAATCCTAAAGCTAAAGTACCCGCCCTTTGATGCGGAGTGAATAAAATATGTTGGCAACATTCATTGGGACAGTTACCAATACTCGCTTACACGTAGTGGGCGGCGTGCTTAACTTGGTGAGCTTTGGGGGCTGTCCCCCTTTATCGTAACCATAATCTCTGGATGTCTGCGCTTCCATGCAGCAAATATGCTGTATCTGTTACAACCACCACCACCACCGCTACTACTACTACTCCTATTAATACAACAACAACTACTAATAATACTACTATTAATACAACAACAACTACTACTACTACTACAACAACAACTACTACTACAACTACCACTACTACGCGTACTACTACTACCACTACAACAACAACTACTACTACAACTACCACTACTACGCGTACTACTACTACTACTACTACTAATACTAATGCTAAATACTACTATAATGATTTAAAACATTGAACCTACATATTTTAATTTACAACAATCCACATTTAAATTTAAAAAATTATTGCCCGCTCACTGGTGTGGCTTGAATAAAATATGTTGGCAACAGTCATTAAGGTGTCACCAATACCCGATTTCCCGTTGGCGAGTTTCGCCCCTAACTTCGGGAGTTTGTGAGCTGCGTCCCTTTTATCGTAACCAGACTCTCCGAGGGACTGAGCATCCATGATAAAGATCTGCTCCCATATCCTTCGGGGCTTGTGACCCCATAGAGGAGTTTTGATACTTTTATTGTAGTCTACTCGTGATGGTACACCTTCACACCAAATAGGGTTTCCCTAGTCTCAGTTGTTTGGAAAATACCTTTTGGCGGCCATTTTGGATTAATATGGGCGACGTTTTAACGTTTTCTCTTATTATCGTGACCCAATCGTGATAATACACTTTAATACCAAATTTCGTTTCTCTAGTTTCAGTGGTTTCGAAATCGCCTTTCTGAGCGGCCATTTTGGATTAACACTTCTTCTTCAGTTGAGACTTGACGGAGAGCAATGCACTTTATTGATGGCCTATCTACGTGTTAAGCCGGATATTTAAAAAAAGAGCGATCAAAATCGGTCCAGTAGAACGGCCCAACGGACTGGACAAAGAAGAACACTGAAATATTTCTCCTTTTGTTGAGACTTGACAGAAAGGAATGCGATTTACTGATGATTTATCTACGTATAAGCCCGCAAATTCTAAAAAAGGAATGAGCAAAATCGTTCCAGTGGACTGGACAAAACTGGTGAGAGGAATACATAGGGAAGAACACTCAAACATTTTCCCCTCCGTTCAAGCTTGACAGAGGAATCCGGTTTATTGTTGGCTCATCTATGTGTTAAGCCGGATATTTTTTAAAACACGTGATCAAAATCGGTTCAGTACAACGGCCGGCCGGACTGGACACAGAAGAACACTCAACCACTTCTTGTTTAGTTGAGGCTTGACAGAAAGGAATGCGGTTTACTGATGATTTATCTACGTATAAGCTCGCAATTTAAAAAAGTAATGAGCAAAATCGGTCCAGTAGAACGGCCGGCTTGACTGGACAAAATTCTGAGAAATATAATAAATATTCCCCCATAAGAAATACATAGGGGAGAACATTCAAACACTTCTCTCTCAGATCAAGCTTGACAGAGAGGAATGCGGTTTCTTGATGGCTCATTTACGTGTTAAGCCGGATATTTAAAGAAAGATTGATCAAAATCGGTCCAGCCTAATGGCCGGACGGACTGGCCAAAGCTTTAGAAAAGTTTTTAATATATAGATGATGATTAAAATCGGTCTAGTAGAACGGCAGGACGGAATGTACAAAGGGAGAACGCTCAAACGCTTCCCCTGCACTTCAGACGTGACGGAGAGCTATGCGGTTTCTTGATGCTTAATTTACGTGTTAAGGTGGATATTAAAAACATAATGATCAAAATCAGTCCAGTAGAACGCCCGGACGGACTGTACAAAGGGAGAACACTCAAACACATCTCCTTAAGTTCAGGCTTGACGCAGAGCTATGCAGTTTGTTGATGCTTAATCTACATGTTAAGCTGAATATTTAAAAATGGAATGAGCAAAATCGGTCCAGTAGAACGGCCGGGAGGACTGGACAAATTTGTAAGAAATATGATAAATATTCCCCCATAAGGATAACATAGGTGAGAACATTCAAACTCTTCTCCCTCTGTTCAAGCTTGACAGAGAGGAATGCGGTTTATTGATGGCTCATCTACGTGTTAAACCGGGTATTTTAAAAAAAGATTGATCAACATCGGTTCAGTGTTAATGCCGGACGGACTGGTCAAAGCTTTAGCAAAGTTTTTTAATATATAGATAAGCATACGTTCGAAAGGAAATGTTGCACTTTTGTACTGTCGAAACTATACGTATCTACCCTCTCGATTATATGCATATTTTCCACAGCTATGGATGAACGACTCTAGTTCTGCTTCCATGTTAAGCCACGAATAGTATAGCCGGAGGGTGGCTTTAGACTTGGACATGCCTAAATGCAGATCGTGTATTGATCGTAATATTTCTAATCTAAAAGTTGCTGTATTATGAGGTTTATATTCATAAACAAACAGTTGCGTTCAGTCGTTATTTCATATCTTTTCGCAAATTATTTTTGAAAGGCTTCGGATCGATGACACTTTGGCAATTCTTTTCGCCTATCTTCTCTTGTCTATTGAAACAACGTTGGTAATACCTCGTCTTGCTGAATCTCATTAGGAATTGATTTTACTACAAGAGAATTGCTATTTATGTTTAACATATAGTTTTGACGAATCATACCGTCGCATGTTTCGTCAGTTGAAGAAAGCAGCAACAAACAGTCGGAAACTGGTATACACATTTTTATAATTATAATCGGATAAAAGGAGCACCCACCTAACGAGTCGTGGATGAATTGCCGATGGAATTCGTCTATTTTCTCCAAATATAAGCTTGACGGTAATGAATCGGTCAACACCGTAAAATTTATTCCGTATAAATACGGATGAAATTTCTTGACGCCAATTACCAGCTCTAGCTTTTCCTTTTTGAAATGCGAATAATTCCGTTCGCACAATGATAGAAAAGCGGACACCATATCAGTACGCAAGTGTCCATTTGGTTGTTTGTTACAAAGTTAGATACCCAGCCCCTACGGGCTCGCACCAGTAATTAAAAACACTTCCTCACTAGGACTGAAAACTTGATTTCTGTTGCACTCTACTATAAACTTCTTTATATGATCGAATTGCTGTGGATGTTACTCAGTCCAATCCGAGTGAACATTTGTTTGTAAACCTGCGTGTAATTTGAGCGTGCGTGGCATGATTCGGAAAATTATATAAAAAAAATTACCATTTCCCTAAGTGAACCCAATTGTGTGACATTCTCAGGTCGTGGCCATTTGTTTATTGTGTATGTATTTGCACTGGGGATGTATCTTTCTGCTGATTTTTAGTGGCCCAAATATTCAACATCCGACGCAAAGAACTGGCATTTCGTCTCGTTTCCTTTAATATTTAGTTGCTGAAATTTGGGTAATACCAAACGAGTGTTCTCATAATATTCACTTAACCCATGTCCTGCAATGATAACGTTGTCTATATACGCCTGTACGAATGGAAACTGAGATAGTACATTAACCATAAATTGTTGAAAGATAAATTGGGACGTTGATAGACCGAAAGGAAGGCGTTTGACTTTGTATAAACCCGAAGCCATGATTCTTGATAATATTTGAGAAGTCTCAGTAACCGGCAGCTGTTGGTAGACTTGGTGCAAATCCAAGACATGTTTACGCTCCCTGTAATTTATGTAACACGTCGTCCATGACCGGTAGTGGATAAAACATTTTATCTAGATTTCGATTTATCGTTACTTCATAGTCGGCACAAACAAGCAAGGCTCCTAACTTCTTCGGTACGATGATTATTTGTTTTGTCCATTGAGAATATAAAATAAGTTCTGATAAGTTTTGTGGTTGTAATTTTCCACTGTTGCCTTTACTTTAGTTTCTAAACTACATGGTACAATATATACTTTCCAAGAAACCGATGTTGCATGTGGTAATTTTGTTTCCACTTCATATTGTTTACGGGTTTTTGTAGATCATCATTGAAAACCCCAGAGTATGGCGGTAATAATTCATGTTTTTAAATTTTTGGCATTACAATTTATTTCAAAAAAATTATCGTTAAGACAACAAGCTTTGTCTCACTGTGAAAGACTTTTTCTCAATGTGGCCAAATTTAGTTCAAATCTGTTCTACCCAATATTTCTTATAATATAGAATTCCATGTCGTATTCCTGACAACCAACGATTATAGTTATTTGATCCATCCCAACAAGCTGTAAAGCCATTCCTTTACTGCATATAATTTATTATCCGTTTTTTGACCTCTCATACCGAACATCATTTGATAGTGTTACTTCGAAATTATATTAGTACAGGCCCCTGAGTCTACTTCCGCTAATATGTCATTATTGTTAGTGTTGATACTTAATAAACATGGTCTAGCATCAGTGGATGGGACATTTATTTCCATACTACTGTGAGAGTTAGTAATACGAATACCATCGTTCCGCTCTAACGTTAATTCTTCAGCATATTCCTTTGAATTGTGCAAAACTGATTTACACCAATGTGTGTATATATTTCCTTGCATGTCCTTGTTACGTAATCAATAGCTGCATTCATACACTTTTTAACGATTTGAGATGACTTTAGCTCTTGATTCTTGTATTCACCCCAAAGATCCCACAATGCCTGGTTGATAATGTATGTTGTATGTGCAGTCTAAGGTGTATGTATGTTGATAATGTTGATGTATGTTGATAATTGTATGTTGCTTCCAGGGTTTCGTAGAAGTCATCTTTCTCCGTTTCATGTTTTTCGTCCGTTGGAGCATGTGCTGCAATGATGCGTAGTTATATTTCTGAGTTTTCCTTTGATTCGAATTTTGGCTATTCTTTCAGTTACTGTAGAATAGTGGAATACTTTTCCTCACGTTTTTGCTATTATAATCCTGTACTTAGTTGTCCGGTTCTATCGGTAGGACCACTGCTTAATAAGATATGTTCCACTTTGTCGATTCTTCCCTCCCCTTGCCAACGAATTTCTTGCACTGTTAATGTGTCGATTTTATGATTTGTCGTTTCATTCATTATCTCCGGCATTTTCCCTGGCTTTAACATGGTTTGTACGCTCCATGTCGCGATTTTTAGATTTTTCCGTCTCTATACTTTGTCCACGCCATATCGTTTCTCAATTTTGTCTGTTCTTTATGCGAGGATGGTGTATTAATTTCGTAATAATGATCTTTTTGCTGACTGAAGATATTATCCTGACGCAAAACCCCCATTTGGAGAATCTGGATTTTGTTCGGGTCTTCTTAAGCCGAGTTGTCCGCAACTGCTTATTTGACAGGCCTTGCTTGCTTTTAACCCAACAAGCCCTCATATCTGAGTGCTCTCCCAGTATCCGCAACCTGTGGACGCAGCCGTCACTGCGTGGACTTTATGGACCCGTGACAATGTATTACTAGGTAAATTAAATCACTAGCACTTCTCTCCATCCTTGATTGGGTTCATGTACTGTTATCTAATTTTAGAGAGTCTGTTCTATTCTCATGAGTATGCAGTACTGTCAGGAGTCCCACAAGGCTCGAATCTTGGACCGTTGTTTCTCTTGTTCAGTAATGACCTACCGGATAATGAAAAAGTGCTATTTCAGGAGGACCTCAAAATATATGCTAAAATTAATTCAGTTGAAGATGCCATAAAGTTACAGCACAGTTTGGACAATTTTACTAACTGGTACGATATCAATCAACCTTCAGTCAATACGAAGTTTAACATTCAGTAGAAATAAAACGATTTATCGATTTAATTATTAAATTCATAAGTATGCATTAAGAAGGACCGACATAGTTAAAGATCTTAGTGTCACGATTGATATTAAATTAACGTTTAACAGCCACATAACACATATTACAAATTAAACTTTTAAAATGCTGCGGTTTTGTAATAAGCATGGGATGAAAGTTTAACCACGTTTCTACATTAGATAAACATTTACTATGGTTATGTTCGTTAGAGCAAAGGCGTTTCTGATTTGCTAGTTCTTAGGAAAATAATTAAAAATGTCTTGGACTGCACAGACTTAGTTTCATTGTTAAGTTTTGTGTCACGTCACTAAAAGCTCTCATAAACAACACTGGTTTCTTCCACGGCAAAAGGCAAGGACGATATAAAAAAGAAGTCACTAATCGAGAGAATATGTACTACTTAGTATGAAATGTGTAGGACTTGCATCGAATTGGAAATATATGATATGTGTTCCAAGGTATTTAGAAATATTGTAGTAAAATGTCTGTAAATGAGCATTGTAAATATCGACACTATAATTGGACTATAAATGCTGACAATAAATAAATAACAATATAAAAATAAAATGGAAAATAAAATATAGAAACAATATATAAACATTTAATTTTTTTAACTGCAAAGAATAATTTTCTCTGGCTATTGGGGGTTCGAGGCTACCCTTAATGGCCACCTTTGACTATAGCCTGCCACAAATTATGTGTATACATAAGCTTAATTACTATAGCTGAAGAGCTCCACACAATAATACAATATAGTTGAGGTAAAATCGCGTTTTAACAATTTTTTCTGGACCAGCAATTTTATTTCATTATAACGAAAATCCTTTCAAGTGAACATTGCATTGCAGTACAAGAATTCGGCGGAGAATAGACTTCGTTCTAACGGAAATTTCGTTATAACTACGTTCGTTGTGAAGAAAGTTTACCTGTATAGTGCAAATCTCAATCAATATACTTTATTCAAATTATCTTAAGACATTTGCATACAGGGAATATTCCGTAATAAATCGTTCGTTACAACAAAACTGCAAAAGTAGATCTAGTACCCAGAAATCCGCTACAGTCAAAAGTTAGTATAATTATGCTTTAGTTAATTACTCAACCATCATGGGAAACACATAATAACACACGAATTCTTACCTGCCTTGCAATGCCATGTGTTCCTATTATTACAATGTATTTCCAAACACCGTCAATCCTGTATTTACAAAGGGATTAACAATTATTTGCTTTCCACATCTTCACTTCCCTAATCTCGTTTTCCCTTTTTGAATGCACTGATTTTGGCCTTTTAGGCAACTTTGACTCAGGCCGAGATAAGGTAGGTAAGTGGATGTTGAAAAGAGATCGGTCGGCGCTACTTTTAGAGTACGTTCCCGTCGTTTGCATGCGAGGTATGATGAAATTTAAAAAAGTCAGAATGAGTGACTCCTGAGATCGTTCTCAGAACCTTTCGATTACTAAGTAAAAGCTTTACCAACTTAGTTAGGGCTACTCGAACACTTCCTTCTATGAGTATGGTACTCCAGGAATTCTACCAGGAGGTTCAGTTTAGAACTGTTGGTAAACCAAAATTAGAGTATAATTGGAGATTAGCTGTTTCTATCAAGCTTTAGCTGAAACGAAAATAAAATTAGGGTTTGTACTCGAGAATTTGAGGAGTTAATCCCCACTGGGGAAAGCTGACATAGAATCATTGAGCATATCTAAGGTCAATCACTTCAGATGTTAAAACCAAGGAGCGTCAAATTGATCACTATTTGTCATTGTTTAACGCAAATAAATAATCAACTTGTTATTTACTATGATTTGAATTCATCAATATAATGCATTAAGTCATCCACATTAACTTGCCAAATAAAATTGATTGTTTGTGATTATTGTAATATGTAGGACAATTATTTTTAGTAAAGGGGTCGACTGGGGAAAAATATTTTCCTTCAACTATTGGTAAAGGCGCTATTAGACTATCGAGTTTCCTGTTGCGGTTTGTCTCTCCAAATTTTGTCCAGCTTGCTCGACGAGCTTCATGGGCTACAATGTTTCATTTGGAAACATCGGGGAGCCGGCTTAAGTTTATGACAGATCTTTGAAATAAAGAATACAAAAAAACTTTATTTTATATAGGCCAGTCTAGTAAGATCATTAATATGTGCACAATCATGAAGTGAGATAATTTCAATTCAAAGATGGCGCCAGCATTTCCTCAGCCCCAAATTAAAAAAAAAATGGATTCGTTTTTGCACGCATTTTCAGCGTTTGTGCACAATTATTAAGTTAGAAGAAAATTTAAAAAAATAGCGGCCAAATTCTTTCAATTCTTCAGCTTCTTAATCTGTCAAATAGTTTTTATTGCAATACTTTGTGCACGTTAGAGCACAATTATTAAGCGAGATAAGAGCAATTCACAATCATACCTTCAGGAACCAATAGCGCGAAATTAATATTAATATGTGTTGTCAGAATTAATTGTGTACGTATTCTTAGCGTTTGTGCAAAGTAGAGTTGACATGATCTCACATAGTAAGAAAGAAATTGAGATTTGGTAGGATCTCTCATAACAGACTTTACAGGAGTTATTGAACTCTCCCATAGCCGAGACTGGTTCTCGAATTGACACTCGAGGAACAGTTTTATTGCTAGTTTGGATATTTTTTTCAATCAGACCGAGAGATGGAATCTATTAAGCTTTCATGGCGATTATCCATAATGAAAGATTGAGTTTGGGTTTTATTTCATGTATTTTCTTAAAATTGTTTCAAGAAAATTTATCTACTATTCCTCGAGGAGTTTTTCTACTTACGAGAGAGATATATATATAATGGATCTTTAGAGATCGGCTAACTTAGCATTCGACATCAGTGGCTTAGCATTCGAGAGGGTTGACTTATTTTTCCCCCTCAGTAACACTAGGGGAATTCTGGGATTGTACCTTCAATTCCGAATCTGGCCGATACATTGCTTAATACTCTCTTTTATGGAGCCTGAGATTTGTTTGGAACCCCATTTTGGAGCCTGAGTATATTTTAAAATGTAACTCGAATTTCATAATTTTCTCTGGTCGACGAAAATAATTTCTACGTAAAGAAAGACATTTTTCTATGTTGGGGAGGGGTTTAGAGATACAGGAAAAGTAAGGAAAATGGAGGGGGTATATTTTCTGCTGCATACTCGGCCTGTGCGATGTGCGACGTTTGTCCCCCAAGTGTTTGTGTTAATCGTGAGTTTTGTTCTGCTGGGTAGCACTGAAACTATGCTGATTGTGCTACTCACTTTCAACATTTATGCTGGTTAAGTACAGGAGATGTGCCCGTTTAAATTTTGAAAATGTTAGGTGCCAACTTCACGCGAGCCCGTGAATGTTTGTGCTGGTCCAGATTTTGTTTGGGCTGGGTAGCACTTTAATTGGGCTGATTGTGTTACCCACTTGCAATATTTGTGCTGGCCTCGTTTAGGGGATATGCCCGTTCAAATTTAAAAGATCTTGAAGAGTCAACTTCACAGGAGGGCGCCGCAATGTTTGTGCTGGTCGACTATCTTGTTGTGTTGGTTTCTTTTACGATATTGTAATGTTCCACGTGCTTGAGCACGAATCTTCTCATACTCTCAGCGTAAACATTGTAATAGCGTGAGTACTATGAATGACAAATTTGTTTAGAACATGTTATGCAATGTAAATAAGTAGTGCAATGTAAACAAGCAGACGACGACACCAGTTTCATCAGGCAATCAACAGAAGGAATCACAATCATCGAAGGAGGAGCTTGGATGGCCATACCAAAAGGGCTATAAATCCCTGACGCAACATTATAATTTATCACTTGCATGGGCGATCATCTCCTTCCTCTACCTTCTCCCTCGTACACAGTTAGCAGTCGGGCTGGTACACTCCTTCTGACCCTGCATACACAGTTAGCTGTCGAGCTGGTATGCTACCCTTCCTACACACACAGTTAGCTGTCGGACTGGTGTGCTACTTAACTCTACCTTGTGAACAGTTATCTGTCGGGCTGGCACAACCTTAGACACACAGTTAGCAGTCAGGAGGGTGTCTACCTTTCGCACACACTTAGGAAGCAACACTGTAATAAAACTGGTGATGGGCAAAAGCCACAAATCCCGAGTATCTATTTGGCTCTGGACGCACCAGTATAAAAATTAAGGATGTCTATGATCTTTAATACAACAAGTTTAAAATCAGAAGGCTGTAAATGGACCGTCACAATGTAACAGAAAAAATGTTAAAACTTAAACATCTGAAAGACATAATTATCTCAAATAGACAGTGATAGGCCCCATTGGGGAGAAGATCAAGAAAAATAGATCCAATCTAGTTTTAAATTTAAGTTTAGATTTTCTTCCCACATGATTCCTATCCATATTCATCACATTGTTCTCAATCATGCTTAAGGCCATAGATGAACTTGGTTGATCGATTGTATGTGGAGACTTTTCCTGAGGTACATGAGCAGCCAGAACATGTCGGACGCGTAATGCTTGTCGCTAGTGGCGAATCTCGTACCAGTTTTGAAACCGTTTTGGGACTAAAAGTAGGCTTACCCAGTGGAGTTCTAGAACTCTGCACAGGTGTCTGTTGTCCCGCAATCTGCGCAGACATATCGCGAGCGGTCTCTGACCCTCTATGAGGCTTCCGATTGTCTACAGATATATGAGATCCTGTTTATGTTAACGCATTGACTATCTAGGTGCGAAACGTGGCAGTTTCAACCGGGGCTCTTGCAACTACTTATGAAAACGCACCAGATGGAAGGGTACGCTGAGACACGTTGAACCGATGTTTTGCATCAACAGCAGATATTTTCTCTGGTACCATCAGCTCGCGAATTCGCTTTCCTTTAAAAATGGGGCACCCACGCAACCAGGCCGTGTGATTACCCTTGCAACTAATGCACAGAAGCTTCAGTGAGGTGCAAGGATCCGCAGTATGGCTACTGGTTCCGCAAATTGAACATACAGCTGAGTTCACGTTACATGACGTCTTGGTGTGTACATAGTGTTGACTTATGAAACATGGATCGACCTTGGTATATAAGGAGAGACAGGTAAACTAGAGAAAGTTGCCTTCACATCCTAAGAAAGCTGTAGCATGACAAATGCCAAAATTAGAGACCATGTGAGTTGCAGTTGGCCAGTTTTTCTGCCATTGATGCGTATAACATTCACTAGGCCCTGACTGGGGAGTTCTCTTTTAATCTCTTCACTAACATCTTTAAGATACCAACAAGATATTACACCCTGTGTAAAATTCAGTTGGTATTGAGTTCTACTTTAACTTCAAAACGTCGAATTGATGTCATCTTCAGGAGGTTATTTGTCTGTTTAGCGGTAGATGTTTCCACTAATAAAGTGTAATTGCGAAGCTCTTGAACAAAGTTTATCTTGCATCCAACGTATTGAAGTTATTTATATATGAGTAAATGGGATAACCCCTTCAAACCACCTGAACTTTCTGTTTCCTTCTTTACTTTAATTACAAGATATCGTGCAATATTCGTTATGATACTTCTCTGTTCCTCTACTGCTTTATTCTCTACGTTGTCACTAGTTCATTTATTAACTGTATGCAGCTTCTTATCTTTATTCTCAGGTGTCTTATCTTCATTCTGTCTCTTATGTTTATTATTCAGCTTGTCTGTCCGCGAAGGCGACTTGTTGTTAATATATTGGGGAGACATGTAAAAGGAAATCGTAAATGTTCACACTTCTCCCTTTTCGTTCTGAAGAGCCAACGACGCTGTCGCGTCTTAACCTCAACACGTCAGCAAGTTGGAAATCTAGTCGAAGTCATACAAGGCTTGGCGTCGAAATCAATTGCACTTCCGAGTGATGGATACTAAGGACCCCCCTAAGCGTTAGCGAGACCAAAGGTCCAGATAACTCCCCAATGGCGCAATTCCCAGCATCAACGAACTACGCCATCTAAAAATCTGCCTTACAAACTAGGCGCTATACAATGGTTCCACCCCCTTTCCAATGACCACAGGGACCATTGGCAATGCAACTAAATCCTATAACATACTTTCTCATTGCGGGGAGGCATTAATCGCAACAGAAGAGCAGATAAAATAATGAATAACTCGTGGATGAAAAATTGAGTGAATGAAATTAAATAATATATGCATGTGATCCTATTGAGCAGCGTTGATGTTTAAGTGCTAGGGCTGATTGCAGCCTGCGAGAGCCGACTGGACGAAGGGATCGCCAACTCCCGACGCCGTTACGAGCAGCGATGATCTGCTGCCCGGTCTATGCCACATATTTGCGTCACGTTGCGGTCCGTAGACCTGGAATGAGGTCGCCAATCCACTACGCAACTGGGAAGGAACATTTTCAACAGATAAATAACTCTGACCCCGTTGTTAGACTCCCCATAGGCAGCAAAGGTGTTAGCAACTGTCAGGGCTGATTGCAGCCAGCAAAGGACGACTGGACCATGGAGTTGCCAAATGCCTACGCCTGTTTCTTTAACGAGGCAGAGCCTTTAAATTTGAAAATAGTTTAGTGCGTATCTTGATGGGAACCGTTTAAACGTTTTCCTAGTGGGTAGTACTCACCTCGGTGTGTTTGGCTTAGTAGCTGTCAGCATTTGTTTTATTTCTCATTTTAAACATAAAAACAGAATTTATATT
The DNA here is from genome assembly GCA_022664845.1 of Lepisma saccharinum. Classification (NCBI taxonomy): domain Eukaryota; kingdom Metazoa; phylum Arthropoda; class Insecta; order Zygentoma; family Lepismatidae; genus Lepisma; species Lepisma saccharinum. The sequence goes on from JAGDQP010042539.1 coordinate 13,406, forward strand.
TTTATGTAAATTCTCACAGTAGTACTATTTGTTTGTTGGCCTCAGATACTGCCTTTCTGGTGTCGTCATGTCTTCAGATTGAGTTCCGTCAAGTTGCCCCTTCCCTATATGTAGAGGATGAGACCACATGCATTCGTTTGCATATCTTTAGTGCAAGTTAGTGGATACTACACTAATGTTAGTGCTCGAATGCGAACGAAGAGATAAGATAAAACTTTGGGGGCTGCTTAACGTCAACTTGGCTCCCATACACTTTGGTAAAGCTTTCGCGGGTTGAACCATATGGGTTCGTCAGTCTATCGTTAGAGCTAAAAACTCTACGTTAATGCTCTTATAGGAATAGAGAAAGACGGGGAAATTTTGAGGTGGTCATCTTGATGCCAAATTTACTCCTCCATAACCTCCTCTAAAACTTTCGCCAGTTAAAACATGTGTGTTCGTTAGTACATCGTGCACGTTAGTGATAGCTACCCGACGTTAGTGCACATCACACTAATATTCGTAATAACATTTCGTAATATTCTCTTCAACTACTAGTGGCAATACACCTTTATGCCAAATTGCATATCTCTAGCTCAAACGATATGGAAAATAGATGTCTTGTTTCCGCCATTTTGGATCCAAGATGGCGCCTTAGAATTCATTACGTAACATTTTCGTAAAAGTACAGTGATATTGTACCTTTATTCCAAATTTGATTTCAATAGCCCCAGCGGTTTAGGCTGTGTATTCTATATAACAATGGGTTCGGTGGCCATTTTGGATCTAAGATTGCGACCGATTTTGCTTATTAACGAACTTAACCGAGCTATTAAACCTAGAAACAACATATACAAATTTGGTTAAAATATTTTCGAAATGATGGTCGCTAGCGTGTTTATATATATATATATATATGATCTCCTGTGTAGCCTAGTCAGTAGCGCGCTCGACTTCAGTGCGAGCGGTCCCGGGTTCGATTCCCGGTTGGGCTCAAAAATGTCGGTGTTGAACGAGCAAAGTGAGGACAGATGGGGAGCTGCTAAGAATAAAAGACTATGGCGATCACAGTGAGAACTTCGGCTCTCCTCCCAACCCGTCTCTTCAGCGTGGGAGCACTAGACCAACTCCTCTTTTCGCGGAGATGTCTCATCCAATAGTGGATTGAAGATGACTGTAATATTATATGTGGTGTAGTAGAAAGTAATCCATTTTTTTTTGCATGACATTGACTTACCATAGTTAGAATGATCCGATTTAGGTCACATATGAGCCGTTTTGTTCGATAACGTGTTGCCATTTGGTTTTTGGGAGTTCCAAACGAAAACGCCGCAAAGCGTTATCTAAGTTCAAAAAAGAAGATATATCTACCCCTAGTGAAGTGCGTGCCCAGCCCAAGCGGCCCCCCCGGTCGGAATCCTTACAAGCATTGAAGAACCTATTGACGGCATCGTACCCTAACAAAGAGGAAGGTGGAAAAGACCGTTAGTAAAGTCTCATCACAGGTTTCAGTTTTGTTATTACCAATCTACTGACAAAGTGGTAAGTGACTGTTTTGTATTTTTTTTCCTTGCAAGTACTATCTATCAAGAGCCATGCAAAAGTCAGGAGGCAAAATGCTTGTTGTCATATTAATGATTTTAAAGGTTCTAACCTTTAACCTGGCAAGCACGCAATCCGAACAAAAAATACAAGTCCTGCAACAGTTTTTACACCATCACGACGTGCACGCCGCCTGTTTCCAAGAGACGGAGATTGACAGTTTAAAGTTACGTAATTATAATGTATATTCTTCACATATATTTAAACCAACGAAATGTGTAGCAGTTGCCATTCGCGGAGATTCGAACTTTACCGATGTGTATATTCGTCCATCCGGGTCTATGATTTCAGGAAAAATACAAAATTATGCAATCATTTGCGCTCATTTACCTTCAGGTAATTCCCACAGACAGGCCCGCGAGTCGTTTTTCCGGGACGACATTACTCTCGAACTTCAGAGACGTCGTCCATTACAAACTATATTATGTATGGACGCCAACGCAACACGCCGAGCTCAAGACTCTAGTCATAAGGGAAATATTAGTCCAGAACTTATTAACTTAACTAAAGAATTTTCATTAGTGGACGCCTATGAATGTTGCAACCCAAACGTGTATATGCCAACATATATATACAAAGAAGGTAGTTCCCGTATTGATCACATATATGTACCTCAATCAATCCAGCCGCACTTGGTGCGTGCCATAAATTATCCAATGCCATTCTCAGATCATAATGTCGTCACTTTAAAAATAGAGCTCCAAACTCACTTGAGACGCGACTATGTATGGCATTTGAACACCTCAATCCTAACTGACGAAGAATACGTAAATAGTATTAAAAGCATGATCAGTAACGCACGTAAACAAGCGTTATACAGATCAAAACCTTCTCAATGGTGGTATAATTTAAAAAAATCACTTATCTATTTCTCCAAACAGTATTCACTTGAAAAATCCAAACACAAAAAATGTCTGATCGAATATTATTATAAGGTATTAAATGAATATCATAAACAACTGGCATCAGGAAATGCCATTAAAATTAAAAACATCCAAAATTTGTTGCTTAATCTTCACAAATCAACAAATTTTGGCTTTATAGCGCGCACCAGGTTGCCACAGATAGGTGTGATCGAGCAACCACGAAATATTCATGTTCTTCTAGAAAGAAATAAAGGACGCCAACAAATCACTAACTCCTATATAGATAAAAGTGGCAAAATTTATAATGGAGCTTCTATGTATCCGGAAATTCGTGAGAATTATAACACCCTGTTCAACGAACCTCATGACCGGTCAAATGAATACACGTCGACGATAAAGCTCCCCACAATTTCAGCGTCCACAGAACAATCCTTAAGTCAACACATAAATGAAAATGAAACTATGCAAGCCCTACAAGGTCTTAAAGTTACATCCTCTGCAGGCAAGGACGGTCTCTCCCCTCTTTGGTACGTCACTTTCAGCGACATATTAACTCCGATTCTGACTGCTGTATACAACTCTATATGGGATAAGCTCTTATGTCACCCCAATTTTTGTGAAATAAGAGGCGTGCTAATTAACAAACCTCAACATCATGGTCACA
>JAGDQP010042540.1:5417-16516 GCA_022664845.1 Lepisma saccharinum
TAGAACAAGAAACAATCCAGAATTGGGAGAAATACATTTACTGTGTATACCAAAAACTGATTCCAATTTGGTTTGAGGGGATACATTAATCACCCGAAGCATCACATCCAGGCCTAACGAAATTATACCGCGCATTTTTACTAAAATATTACGTGCCGAACTTTAAAAAAAACATTGGCTTATTATTTAAAGCGATGTGATGAATGTCAACGCTTAAAATCGTATTCAACCAAGAAACCAGGTGAAATTTTACACCATCAGATTGGAAATATTGGAGACACATATGTTTTTGATACATTAAGACCAATTGTAGGTAAAAATAACACCAGATTCTACGTACACGTTGCAGTAGAAAATAGTACTAGATTCGTCATAGCTAAGATCGTCCATTCTTTGTCAGCACAGACGATTATAGATTTTTTGCTCCATGAAGTTATATTACGTATGGGTTGTTTCAATAGGTTACTACTCGAAAAACACCCTGTACACAGCAGCAGGGAACTTCAAAAGATGTCTGAAACATACGGATTTGAACTAAAATAGAACCCGAGTTACAATCATGATTCAACAGGCGTGACCGAAGTGATACAACGAAGTATACAACAGGCCCTTAAATACTAAATACAGGAAAATCCAAAATCGTCGACTACTTATCTCCCATATGCAATCTTCTCAATCAACTGTCAACTCTCTACAAATACGCAATACAGCCCATTCTTCCTACTACATGGATTTAACCCAAGAATAGTAATAGATGCACAGCTAGGAATTCATCATTCACTACAGATCTCACGTGAAAAACTACAGGACCTTCGTCAAAAAATCGCAAAGTCCACAAAACGCATTTGAGACAGAAAAGGTATTATGATAGGAAAAGGGAACAAATTTGGTTCAAGGAAGACAACATCGTTTGTTTACTTTCCGTATAATTACCCAATAACCCGGAGGCCTTTAGTAAGCAGTATATTGGACCATGCAAAGTGAAGCAAAAGTGTTCTGCGAATCAATACATTGTTGAACAGCCTCCTAAATATAGACAAAGGATCCAACTTATTTCTGTAGATCGGATGAAGAAATGTTATACACACGACAATACAGAAATTCATCAGGACGATGCAAGAAGCTAGAACACTCCCACATACACACATATGCTACAGACAGAGGCAGACAGGGCGAATTTCCATCCGTCACTTGGCATTGCACGCATCTCATCCTTGGCGAAGATCACTTCTATACGTCACAGCGACGTCACGCAACTAAACCACGCCCATACTATACATGCGTGTGGCACATACACAGCTACCGAAGGAAGAGAAAAAGGAGGGGAAGTACACGGCAGTGAGTGGGGAAGACAAGCAGCGACCGGCTGAAGACGCAAAGAATTACGCATAAAAAAAGCAGAAGCAATATAAAGAAAGGAAAGAAAATTAAAACTTACCAATTAATACCCAACGTTACCGACAACAAATAATCGATTTGCTTCAAGCTTTGCGTGAAAAACGACCAGAATATGACCAAAGACAACATAAAGTGATTGTGCTTCACTATAATGCACCCTCCCACACAGCAAAACCGGTGAAGGAAACGATTGCGATGATTGACTGGGAAATCCTTCCGCATGCGGCTTCACCATACTTGGCGCCTTCAGGTTTTCACTTGTTTGCATCCATGGGACACGCACTTGCTGACCAGCGCTTCACATCTTACGAAAATGGCTTGATGACTGGTTTGCAGCACAAGAGGCATAGTTTTTTTTGGTCTCGCATCCACACAATCCCGGAACGATGGCAGAAATGTATCGCTAGCGATGGCCAATGCTTCGAATAAAATAGTTCTTAGCATTGTCATCCAATCACTGTGCCTTTTCTGTACATAAATTCCGGTTTCATATTTACGCACCTGGTATATATTTCGGATATAGAAGTGGCCCAAGGTGGGGAAAATAAAGGTCAGAGCGATGTAGGTCGGATACCATGAACAGTAGAAGTGGTGGTCCAGGGCAACGTGACACTGTGCGGGTTCAGACTACGACATTCGACAGGGTACGTCAGTCATTGATGCGACGTGTGAACACTTGCATTGAAAGCCATGGGGGCATTTAGAAAATTACTGTGATTAAACTAGAGGTAAGTTGCTGTGTTGTACGTGTGTTGGCTACAAAATTACTCTTACTGAGAGCGAAGTGTGCATTTCTGGCCGTAGTTACTCTACAGGTTATTGTTCGTGCTCCGCGTGTAGCGCATGACCGCCCATCAACTGTGCGTTCGCTGTCCTTATCTTTTCAGTCATTCGCTTTGTGAGCATTCGTTGTAGTTGTTCACGTTACTTGTTACGAGCGATACGATGTGTCCGAGGGACGTATCGTATTGGTCATGTGACAGAACCATCAACTACCTGCCTGGTCCTGCTGCGAAACTATGTATAGTACAGTTCTTATGATGTTCGTATGTTCATGTTTCCTGTTTGGATGTCTGGAGTCAATTCCCGCAATTTGTCCATGTCTTTCTAATAAGTTACAATTGTCAACAGTCAATTCTAGACTCCAAGTTGGAAACCCTGTATCTCTTACACGAAGCGGAATTCGAGAATTTACCAGAGGACGTTTTCTCTTGTTTTGATCTCAGGAATCACCTCCCGAAGTTTTTCCACGTCTTTCGGGTTCGCCCTATATATATATATAATATAATAAATCACAGCCATATTCAATCCCCACGCTGACCAGAAGGGTTGGGAGAGGAGAGCCGAAGCTCTCACTGTGATCGCCACTGTATTTTATTCACAGCAGCTCTCCAATTGTCCTCACGATGCTGGGTCAACAACACCGAAATTTTTTAGCCCCCACCGGGAATCGAACCCGGGACCGCTCGCACTGAAGTCGAGCGCGCTACCGACTAGGCTACGCAGGAGCTCATATATATATATATATATATATATATGTGTGTGTGTGTGTGTGTACTCTCTCTCTCTCTCTCTTTCTCTCTCTCTCTCTCTCTCTCTCTATATATATATATATATATATGTGTGTGTGTGTGTGTGTGTGGAAGCAAAATAAAATAATAATAAAAAATAAAAATATAATATATGACATTAAAAACTAAAAAAAATAACTAACATACTAGTTGAGAGCTTTATTATGATACTATGGCTTTTCTGCTTTGTTACTGTTACCCTAAACATCTAAATATTCTTAAAAATAATCCCGCAAATTAAAATAAATTGAAATATATAGTAGTATATAAATATAGTAAACAACATTGATAATTAAAATATATTTTGTATTAAGAAAACATAGATCAAGTATAAATCCTATAATCCGCTATTTATTTCAAAACTGACAAATGTCAAAATCGAGAAATCGTAATATCTAGTCATTTCCTGTGATCAAACAAAATATGTACTTATTTTTCGTAATCCAATAATATACTATGGCAATAATATTTCTTTGGTACTAAGGGTGATATAACTCGGAATTTAAAATTGATTGTTGTTTTTAGGAACCGACGTTAACTCGTTGGAATAGTAACAGAAATACAGCATAATATTTACTATCATCCGAAATATAAAAACTTAAAATCTTAAATGAATTTTAAAAAAATGTTCATTTTCGGTGACCATGGGTATACATTAATCCTACTCATTAATCTTACGTAATTACGTTCTTACGTAATTTTGAAAAAAATAAAAATTTTGAATTGGTTTGTAGTGGAAATTATATTTAAAATTTGATATTCTGTTATGATTTGAATATCGACCTATAATTGTAGACAACTGAAATTACCAAAATTACGTAAGAACTTTTGTCCGTTAGATTACTAAGTCTTGCAAGTTCGTATGTTACTGGCGACGCTCTCAAAACGTCCCATAAATTTCGCTTTCATTCAAGCAGACTGTTGACATATGAATTACTTAACGAAGCTATCTTACTTCGAAAAGAACTCGGTGTAAGTACCAGTTGTTATTATATCTCATTGATCAAATCTTCGAAATGTTACTTGATCATAGACCTTAGCTATTATTTTCCCTTTTTGAGATTTTAAAGTTTAACAAAAAATGTTCAAATTATTGTTAAATAACCTGCGAATATCGCCCTATTTTGGATTATACGTACTTTTTCGAAAACATATTAATAAGTTTAATGTACCGTGGTCTCAAACTGTAACAGTTGTTAAAAATGTAAGCTATTAACATTTCAAGCAAATAATTAAAATATCCGTCGACTGAATATGATAGAAAAGATAAAGAAATGACGCGTGTTTCACTCCGACTGTATTCAGCGAAAGTGGAGAGAAGGGGGAAAAGAAAACCAGTCAAACGAAAGCTGTACGAGGCTGAAGTCGTCTGAAGCAGTGGTAGGCGTAGTCATGCTACATCCTGCTGCCCAGAGAGAGACAGATGACTTTTCACATTACTTGTGTGTGCTGTTGCTATGACAGAAATCCTCGTCATGCAAACCTCAAACCACTGTTGCATTGTAAATCCGAACTTGAAATGCTATCTATGTTGAATGTTATAAAGCATCCTGACCCAATTTTTCTTGTTTCTTTTCTTTTCTCTTCGTAACTATAGACGCCTGCCAGATAAGAAATTATGCATCTAAAGATATTTACAGCTGTCTACGAGTAAAGTCGTGTAGTGTATGTCATGCTGTACTATTGTGTTAAAGCAATTAAACTAATTGTGAATTTATTTTAGAATTTTATGTGTAATATACGTTAGTTAGAATTTATAACGATCATAAAATGCTGTGTGTAGTGAACTTGTGTCGTGGTACCTGTATGTCTCGCCCATAAAACTAAATTGACGGACGGGATGTCGTTCCTCGGCTGTGCAAAATTTAAAGCGTTATACACCGTATCTCTATATGTGATTCAAAATTATGGTCTACAGGCTACTTTAGATGATATGTAGCATTGATCTTTCATCATTTGCCTATTTTTCAGGAAATATTATACATTGTTGTCCTTTTAAGTTCTGTTCCGAGTCGTCGTATCAAATTATTTCTTGGATTTCAAAATCTCAAGAAATATTGTAACCGTTATGGCTGAAACTATCATTGTTTATTACTTCTTTTCTTTTTAAATCTAAATCAATCTGCTGCTCATTAAAGTTGATTCTTCCATATCATTACAATGGTTTCTTTATATTTTTCATACGACTGCAAATAGCATTGTAGTATAACTGTTCTGTGTTAAAAATTAAAACATAGGGATGCCACATTTTTCAGTTTACTTTTTTTTTTCGCTCTCTCACATCTACCTTTGCCTGACTATGTCGGCATATTTAGGAATCTTCAAACGTAACTATAAACTTAGTTATTATTGAATCATGTAGCTTTTATGTTAATAATACTTTCATGGCTAAAAGATATGAGAAAGGCGCAACAATGGCCTCGCAAAAATTACTATACCTATATTCAGTTGAAAAGTAAAATTCAACTGCGCAATTTTGATGAAATTTTATGTTTCATCAAAACATGAATTACCAGAACAAAAATAAGCTACTCACATCAACTTATTATATTTACTGTTCATATGTCCTGTCTTGCACTTTCCCTCGTATGCGCATCAAATCTCGGTTATATGTAAGAAAACGCACATGTTTAGACTCCACAGCATTTTCTACTCTTTCAATCAGTTTCTGCTCGTCACCGAAATAATCAACAGTTTGAAAAATATTAACAGCCATTACTTCACAACTGATTTTCTCCTTTCTACTATCAAACTTACGGACTTGGCCTCTGCCGTTGCTATGGTAACCAACCGGATGTGGCGTCAAGACTTTAGTTCTTTATTCTATTTCGTAAGACTGATGGCACCTTCTAGTGTGAGAATTGTAAATTACTTGTAGGTAAAACTACTGCGTTGTTATTGCTGGAATTTTATGATATTTATTTCAATATTTTTGGAACTCGTGTTTTCTTTATTTAACAGAAACAAAATAAAAGGTGAAGTGCAGCTTTACACACACTTTACCTGAATAACCGCCGCTGACCTCTGAAGCGAGGCTCCGACTTTTCGGCTTCTCATTGAGTACACCCCAAACATGTGATGATACACTTCGATTTTCCCATAACTTCAGCAGTTGAAAATCTCGCCACATTACGCTGTTACTTCTTTGGAGTATCCATTACGATTAGTCCATTGCAATTAGACAAAACAGGAGAAAAAAATGTATAAAGTTTTTGAACTCTGGTCAATTACTCACTGGGATTCTAGCTCTAGCAAACTAAAACCAAAGAGTCCCCATCTCTAGGAGGGAGCTTCCCCCTTTACCTCACCCCTTTCCCTCCTTGTCGAGCCACGGATTTGAGCCTTACACAGCCACTTTCTGTCCACCAGTGTCACCTTCCTAATTATCAGAGGGTCATGAGTGATACATCGTTGAAAAGCTTTTGGAACACAGATTCCAACGATATAACATTTGTGCCTATTATTCCGTTTGTAATAATAGAAAAAGAAGAAGAGAGTAAAACAGTTGAAAATTTGTGAACTTTAGATTTTGTCGTAAGGTGGCAACACTGCTAATGATAGTAGCGCTGTAGGATCATACCGGCGAATGGGATATATACATTTATTCCAAACATAGCCAATAATCTCCCCTAAAATTGAATATTGCTCCCAAATTTGGAACATGGCTAATATTTATAATCTATCTGATATTGATTCTGTTCTGAACTTCTTTCTTGCTATAGTCAAAAGAAGAATACCATCAGTACGTAGCTTAAGCAAACCAGAGTTATTATCCGTTCTTGGTCTCCACGTTCCCTCTTCTCGTCGCAAGCTGGTAGATTTGATGTACTTATACAAGATACTTAACGGGAATCTTAGAACTGGAGAGCTGATATCTAAATTTTACTTCCGTGTTCCCTTGCGAATAACCAGAAATAATTGTACCACGCCTAGGCTAAGTATACTTCAGCGCTCCTTATTCCATAGACTAGTAATTATGTACAATAATCTTAATTCAAGTATTGATATTTTCGGATCTGAAAACACTTTCCATCGAACGCTAAATACCAATATCTGAGTTATTCCTCTTGTGTATTATAATCGTCGTGTTATTTATATCAATTGCTATGTTATGTGTTGTTTAAAATTTAATTTCATGTTATTTAGTTTGTAGTAATGTTATTTAGTTTGTTGTAATGTTATTTCGTTTCTGTGTAAAATGGCAACTCCAGCTGTATCTGAAACTTAATAATAAATAAATAATCTGAAAGTCAATATGATATAAAATCAGAAAAAATCGAATATTTAATATTTTTGTTGGAATTCAAAATTCAAAATTTGAAACTGATAAAGCATCCAACTACAAGATTGACATTTTATTAATGTGTTCTGAGGTGACTCTGGAACAAGACAGGCCGGGTTCAGATCCGGTCAGAGCCAAAGGCCATAATCCTTTAACACTGAGGCACACTATTCGTGAAGAGAGACTTCCGCAACGCAGTCCTGTACCTATATTCAAAATTGAAACGCCAACTTTGAATCTTGTTGATGATAACATAGCTCCACAAGCATTCAACTAGCTAATTGAAGATATAAAATGACGCCACACGAAAAATAGAAAATACTGTGGCAAAACTTACATGATCCCACAACTTAAACAAGAAAGGGATCTACAAACCAAAATATGTTAAACAACCTTTACGACAAAGAACCCATACAAACTGGGAAATTTAGAGTAAATGCAATAGCATTGGACTCCTTTTATGAAAACAAACTTATAGCCTCCAGAGGAAAGATGAAGCTTGTTAAAAAAGACCTTCCTTATGGCCACTATAGCTTTTTTTTTTAAAGTGAAACTATCTTCAAAACTTGATATTAGATTGAATTTTGAATTTGAATTTAGTTTTAAGGCCTTTAGGCAACTTTTGGCTCTCAGGCCGGATGGATGATAATGGGATGAATGGGTGGAATAAAGAAAGTGGGAGGAAACGGGAAAACCTCGAGAAAACCCACGCACATTGTGTTTGTCCACCACAAAGCCCACAAGCCATGAACAGGGATTGATCGTAGAACCACTAGCACCAGAAGTGAGCGCTCTAACAATTGAGCCACCGCGGCACCTTGATATTAGATAAAACAAAGCTCAGCTTCCAAAACACGAAATCCTCTACATTAATTTACCCTCTAAAAATAAAGGGTTAGTATCCAAATAAATAATTTAGGAATCAAAATCCTTTTCTGAAAAAAAAATGCGCCCGAAACTGACGGAATTGAAAAGCCAGAGTCCACAGCCTGGTGGGCCGAGATATGAAACAGATTCTCTACAAAAACAAATGTATCCAGCCAAACTACAGCTCTCAAAGTGTGACATCCAAAATTTAACAAAATATTTAAAAAAATGAAAGGTTTTGAGTACCTAAAGATGTCAATGCTCTAAACAAAACAAAACAATAAAGTAATGACAAAGAATAAACAAAATCTGTCAACGTAAGACGGAACCTGTCCTCTCCTTGGGCACTTCTATTCAAGTTGAACAAAACTATTCAAATGCCTTTCTAAAAATAAGGCCTACTTACGCTCATGTCACACCGACAATTGAAACAACGTTTTAAACAGGATCGCGCTACTGCTGATTAAATGCACTTCACAAGTGCGTAGCAAACACAGCACCGTGCCTAAGGATAAACAAAACGAGGTATTAAAAGAAGAAAATAAAACTCATCTTCAAACAAGCAGGTGCGCACCTGGCAATATATATCAGATATACAACTTTCAGGGACAAATAAGCAGTACCAAAACTGTCCAAGAAACCCACAATCACCACACCCGGCCCCTCGGGAAATCAGATAGGCCTTTTAGAAATGAATTACCAAGTCAGTACACACGAGGGGTGTACACTTATTATGAAAGCTTCAGAAACACTTTCTAGCACGGTTGTGCTGAAGTAGAACAAACAGTTTCCCACTAAAACAACAACCAAGCACCAAAGTTTTTTTTTTTTTTTAGAAAAGATTATACAACGAACCAAATATGGGGAGCGTATTACCCTGAAAGCTCAATGAGAACTGCCATACCACGCCGGTCTACTGTAATTGTCAAAATGTGCTTCCACATTATCCATGTTCGATAAACTGGACCACGCCAGAAAGGTACACGCAACACTATCGGATATCCGTAGAAAACTTCTAAAAAGCCTGTTAGGGATCAAACTAATCCTAATAAACAAACTTACGACCAAAAATGACCTAGGGATACTGAAGTGGCTATCACGATAATCTCTTATGCACGTAGCCACAAACTCAAACCCCGTAGTGGTCAATCACATGAAGTGGTTCAAAATTCAACTAACCAAACAACTGTAGGGCCTATCTTTCCAAGCCCATCAGACTACTGAAGATGTCAACAGCAATTAAACAATAACTACTATTAGAACAATTACTTATAACCCAACAACAAACAAAGGGCAAATTGTATATATACACACAACAATAGCAACGGAGTATTATTATTATTATAAATAATAGTAAAATCGCAGCACAACAGCTGTACAAAGTCTGTACCGAAAATCAGGCCAAAACAAATAACAAATACTGTCCCCAACTCGTGGTTCTGCATATTTGGGGATCGATCCATAACCATTTTTTTAAATTATAATTTCAAATATATATTTATAATTAAGGACCGGAGGCAAAAGAACCCCAACCCAGGGAACATTTTCTTATACGTGATAGACAATACGCCTCATAAAAAAGGATGTAAATATGCACGTATACCCACCAGAGGTAATGAATGCTTCGCCGCATAAATAAGACCCAAACAGAGAAACGTTCTGTGATGACTCCGAGAATTCAGGCTTTAAGTCCCGCTCCCAGACCAAATACAAACAATGTAAAAGAAGAACGATGGCGATATGCCATTTTATAAGCGAATTATAACACATTTCCTGATTAATGTTTCCAAAACAGAGCATGAATGCTGCCTATTGGTATACACATAGTTAGTTTCATTTTATCACGATAAATGGTGTTAATTTTAAAACAGTATATAATCCGAGTGGCTGCTGTGGGGTTCGAACACAGGAACGTTCTGCACTTCTCGTTGGTAACTCGACGCGTTCACCACTTATCCAAGAATCTATCTGGAGAGGCCACTACCACTGGCGGCTCCACTAGGGGGCCGAGGGGGCAGGAAGCGACACGAGAAGAGGAAACGATAACAAAAAGGCTGGGGATGAAGGAAGACGAAGAAGAGTCAATGACAAGTGAGCCGGCGAAAGATTTACTCAATTTCAAGACATAGTACCTGTTTCGCCAGCAGCAAATGAAGAAGAATTTCCATATTTTGTCAACCAAGGTCCAAATCAACATAAAGGTCCTTATCCCAAGAGTGGACCTTCCACTGGAGGAAGACAAAGATCGTTTAATGAATGGTGGTATTTAAAATTTCCATGGCTGAAATACAGCCACAAGTCAAATAGTATGTTCTGCTATATATGTAGGTGTTTGGGGGCTAATATTCCCTTTTCGACTGGATCAATACCCTCTGCTTTCACCTCAACAGGCTGCAGTCATTGGCGGAATGCTATTAAGACACTGAAAAGACATAATAATAAACATCATAAGCAAGCACTTATCAAATACTCCAATTTCTTGTAAGGAAGACGCATTGATGCTGTTCTGTCTGGAGCCCGTCAGGAGAAGCTAAAACTCAAGGAAGAAGAACGACTGAGAAACCGTCAAGTAATGGAGCATTTAGTGCGACTTGTGCAACTATTGGGAATAGCTGGGGGCACCACTACGGGGACATGATGAAGGTAAAGACATTAATTACCGTGGCCTTTACAAGGAGATGTACAGCTTATTAGCTGATTTCGACCCTCTTCTAGGCAGCCATATAAAAAATTGTAGATAAAAACATGACGTATACCTCAAAATCCATTCAGAACGATATCATTTCGGTCATTCACGAAATTATGTTAAATAACGTAAAGAAAGAAGTGGATGCAGTCAAATACGTTTCTATTATTATGGACGAGACGACGGACTGCTCGAGGCATGAGCAGGCAGCACTTCTCATTCGTTGATGTGATGGGGTAGCACCACAAGTCCTAAATTCCAGAAGTCCTAAAAGACGAGAAGCCAATTTTCTGGA
>JAGDQP010042542.1:0-16514 GCA_022664845.1 Lepisma saccharinum
TCCACCAAAACATTAATAAGAAAGTTCTACAGTTCCATTAAAACCTTCAGCTTAAATGTTAGACAAGCACATTATAAAAAAATATTTTATACAAGTTGACTTTTATGTATCAGCAGACTGCAATATTTTATACGACTTCACTTTTTTTTGTTGCAATGTGGCAAACAAATAAACTAATTGTGTACTCCTTCATTGTTTTCCACTAAAAAACAAAGTTATTTACAATTGTGTTATCTCAAAACAATGACTTGTATCCTAAAAGTTAGACGACACCGAAAAAATATACAAGTTGACTTTTATGTAGCAACAGACAGTACTATTTTACATGACGTCACTGTTATTTCTGCTGCAATGTAGTAGACATATATTTTCTATGATCTTTCAAAAAAAAGGTTTCATTATTTTATATGGTTTGAGTTGTTGAATCATTTGTTTCAGTTGTATGTAATTACAATATTTTGTATGACGTCACTTTCTTGTATCAGTTGTGTTTAGTACTAAAACAATAATAATCAATCCCCTGTGTAATAACAATATTTTCGTGTATCCGATGGAATGTTTTACTCTGTATATATTCTTGATTATGCACAATAAATAATTTCTTGTTCAATCAAACTGATGCTTTTTATTTCCATTCCTCACAAACAACATCCAAATGAACCGTGTAAGAAATCTTTTGTCCAAAGAATGACATACAGTTTGTCTATGTATTCTGTACTTGTAATCATTTCTTTATATGATTTCACAAATTTCTGAAGTATATGTTTGTTGTCTGAGTGCGTCTCTATAAATTTATCGTAGATTTCATTGCATATAGGCGCATATGTTAAGGTTTCCACTACGTCCTGTTCCAAGGATTCCACCGACATGTGAATACAGTCGTGAGTTCCGGAGTCAATGTGAATGTGGTCAAAGCAAGCAAGACAAATTAGCGGAACATTTGCTTTCCATTTTTGAATACTATACATTATGCAAGCAGGTTTGACTTTAAGAGTCGTACAGGACCGCCATTGGAAAACTACATCCAAGAATTCTCGTTCAACATCTTTATGTACTTTATTGACCAATCAAAATAAAGAATACAACTTGTCCCTATCAATCTCATGACAAGTGTCTCGTAAAATAAATACTGGAAGAGTTGTATCAAGATTCACATCATGTCATCATTACTTACATTTCATAAGTACAATAACACATACAACTTGACAAATAGAAAATTTATTCACTTAATCCCAATACTTGGGAACAAATGACGTTATTCCTGATTATCATTAACCTATATTACAAGCAAAGATGTTGCTGCATATGATTTCTGTGGAACAGTCTTGTATCATATCTATAAAATAAAATGCTCTTACTTTTAATATTCTTCAGTTACTATTGTAGGAGTAATATTCAGTTCGTTTCGTTATAGGTTACTAAACGTTGTTGTAGCCTAGTGACACATCCAGTCTTACGCAATGCACAAGTATTTTAATTTCATATCCTTACTCAACGTGTCCCAACAATATAAAACAGTCTGCTAAAGTACAAGATTATCTCTAGTGACCAAAATCTGTCTCTCATCAGCCTTCAACTGGACTTCATTTTTCAAAATGTAACATGTTTCATTAACACAAATCGTATATTTCAAGTGAATTTGTACTTGCAGGATTAAAATGTTTTCTTTCCATTTGCAGTTAGCTAATGGTAAAGTCACAACTGCTTTGGATTCTATTCTTAACCTATAGTACTGTGTTCATATCACCCTCGTTCGTGTTTGGGACTCACATCTTGTGCCAATTTACAATCTAGGAATACCTCCATATGTTACTTTAAACCTAATTCTGATGTATCATTCTCTCTCACCTTATTCACTTCTGTTGTATACATATCACGAAGGAGGGGGTTAAACCATCTGCGAAGGATCTACCTCTCCCGTCATACTATTGTTCTCCCTATACCCGAACTTACTTGATTACCTATCTATGTCCAGTCCTCCTTTCTTCAATCGAGTATATACATAATATATGGCGAAGGCTAAGCTACACGTCAAGGATCTGTCTCTTTGCGATTAACTCGACACGGTACATTTCATTACGTATTACCACATGTCATTTTACCATATGTGATTTTCCTTTGACTAAAATGTTGCTGGGGGCCCCCACCATTCCATTATCTTGGCCCTTACCTGCTCTTTTTATAGCTTAGTTCACTTTATTGGTTCGCTGCTCTGTACATTTTTCCTGTGCTACTGCAGCTAAAACCCTTGAAAACCTCGTAAGACTGTAGTGGCCGTGTAGCTAGTCAATGTTACGCCACTGATCTATGTAAGCTGCGTTTGTTTTTTTTTAAACTGACACTCTAAGCTTCATTCGTGGTAGTCTTGACAAACCCTACTTGTTGAAACAAAATCTATATATTTTGTCCTTTGTAAGTGTTTGTTCTATCATTGTCTATTCATGATTCCTCTGTCTTGAAAAGACAAAAAGAACTGACATGCAAAGATGGGCGTAATCTAACAAAACCAATTTATCTTTCATTTTCTTCGTTATGTTAATTCATATACCTGTTTCGTAAAACAAAAAAGTTCCAATCTTGTATTCGATGTGTGCGTGTCAAGATATAAACATACATACATGCATAATGTATTATCCTTTCCATTTCCAACGCCGTGGGGAGCCTCCCTCATGAATATTAAAATCCGCAGATCTACCTTGGACTTACTACTGCTCTTACATACAAAAGCCTAGAAACATTATCAGATTCCCATTAATAGATTGCCCTATGATAGTAAGTATACATTTTTATTCTACAGTCGTGTGAGATTTCAACAAATCTCAACAATAAAGTATTTTTATACATTTCAACCTAATCTGTGTACTTCAAGTCCAATATAATATATAAAGTTGTAGCTGTTAACCAAATTAAAAATTTACTCTTTTTTTGGAGGAAAATATGCGTGGTATAGAAACGAAATGAGATTAGTAAAATCTAAGCTATTAGTAGGCTGTCTTATAATCGTACTAATTTTTAAAAGATATTTCTTCCATATATTACCTATTTGTTTACATGTTGTAAGTTTATGTTTGATAGACTCTTCTTCGTCGCAGATTTTACATTTACAATCATGAATAATACCACCATATTTGTGTAATAAGTAGCCGGTGGGATAATTTTCATTAACAATAAGATACCAGGTTTGATGGAGAGAAGGTTCTTTCCTTAATTGCACTAGAGTGTACCACATCATAGGCCACTGATGTTGCCTATATTTTTTAGTAATCCTTACAGACAAATTTTGTTTCTTTTCAATTTCGTGATACAAAATGTTTCGTGGACAGATTTTTTTTTCAATCAGAGCATATGTTATAACTATAAAAATTAAATTTAAATACGGAATTAGGTGCCTCCATTTATGTATATCCACCGGTGCTGTAAACTCAATTAAAGATAAAACATTTAAGAAAAAAAACCATGAAAATTTTTCATAATATTCACAAATAATTTGTAAAGAACGATGTAACCTGAGACCATGTTCTTGTAATAATTATGGGTCTTTTAATCGTAAACCACCTTCTGTATAAGGAAGGGTTAATTGTTAATAAGGGTGCTTAATGCGTAAAGTAAAAGCTTTGCCACAAAAAATAACCTATTATTTTGTTTATTTTGGTCCAAAACAGTTGCGAAAAAGGTATAATTTGTATCCAGTAATAACACTTTCTTAAAACAAAAGAGGTAACAAAATTCACTTCGTCAATAATATTACTGAAACTGAACTTATGGATTATACTATAAGTACTGAACATTTTGTTCCGTGTACATGTGACTCATTGAGCTGTATTGTTTTTTGTTTTCTGTATTTGACCAAAGGAAACCTAATATTTTATTTTGAGTAGTCATTGAAAAAAATGTTGATAATCTGTTATCTGTTCCTCCTTAAAATACAAAATTTGGGATTGTGTAAGATTGAGCTTTATTCCTGCTACTTTTTGATATTGAAAAATAAATTTTTAATGTTAAACATTTCTACTGTCGACCTAATTACAAAGGAAATATCATCAATATATGACATCATTTTAAAGTTACCAGAATTACAGGAAATGCCTTGGATCATAGGATATGCTTTCATAATAAATGGCGCTAATGCAATCGTAAAGAGGAATGAACTTTCTGTGTCACCTTGTGAAATTGCTTTCTTCATTTTAAAGCCTAGGGAGATTCTTCCATTCAATTTGTCTATTTTTTATACATAAGTTATATGATGTTGATTAAAGAATCAGGTATGCCCACTGCTTGTAACAATGAAATAAATATTGATGCGAAAAAGAGTTGCAAGCAGAACGGAGATCAGAACTTAAAACAACAAAATCTGCATTTTTTTTATAGTCTGATACTGAATGATGTCTCGTAATTCCGTTAACAAAATGTATAGGGGAGTGGAGCCACTAAGTGGACCCCCTGTACCTTATGAATTAGTTTTTCAGAATAGTCCATTAATCGAAGTGTTATACATTTTAATACCAACTTAATATCTAAATTAGTTAAACTAATCATTCTTAATGAGTCAAAGGACGCCTGTTCTGGTGCTTTTGGAATCAAAAATTGCCAAAATATTGGTGAATTCATGGAGTAAAGTTGTTGCTTTCCACAATTCATTGAAAACTTCGCATAACGCTGGCAGTATTAAATCACTAAATGCTATAATACTTAACCCATCGAGTCCACCGACCGAAAAGTGTCTTAAAAAAATGACTGATTTCGGGAAGTTTAAAGGGTTGTTGAAGATTATGTTTGTATTCAGGTGTAAAGTTTGATGAAATTATAGAAATAAAGTCATTATTTGGGTCATAATTTGTTTCCTGTTCAAAAATTGCTTATAACTTGTAAAAACCTTTTCGTACACTTGTTCTTTTTCATAAATGATTCCATCATTGTGCAGATATGAATTTAAGAAACTAGATTTTGTCCTTTGTTTTTCTTTTTTAACTTGCAAAATATTTGGCATTTGATTGTTACCTTCCATACAACCCACCTTTATTTTTAAAATTTAAAACCGCGATTCAAATCAGTAAGTTACTGATTTAAGTAACTATCTTACTGGAGTTAGTAATAGCAATGCTATGACAGGCTCCAGAGATGATAACAGACTACGTGATGCGAGACATTGTTGTGGTCTTCGCGTCAGACAGTCCTGTTGTTTGGCTAAAAAAAATAATAAGGGCGGCAAAATTTTACTTTGCCCCCATTGGAAAATTTATAGATTCGGCACTTCGGGAATCGAATCCGGTACCGTTCACACCGAAATCAAGCACGCTACCCTATCTCGAAAACATTTAATTACTACTAGCATACATCGGACAAAATACTGTTTGTGCACTGCTCTTGTTACTATGGACAACCTAACAATTCTCCATATAACACACCCGCTTTTTAACATGCTTAGACTTTATACATAAAAGGAGTTACTATATAAAATATAAAATTTCTTGGTCTTTGTCCAACTATACGAACCTATTCTAAGTATTGTCTTCTATATTTCAACGCAAATTTCCACGAAAGTATATGCTTTGGTTCACAAGAAAAATAAGGCGTTTTTCTTTGCATGTAAGTTTGTGTATGTAAACAGTGAAACATATGAACCAGTACAGTGCTTCAATGTTGAGCACGAAAATAGCAGAAAGAATGTTTGTTTGCCAGAACTCTATATGAAGTGCAATGTTTGTGGGACGCAAATGTTTCAATTATTCCCTGTTGGATAAATATAGAAATGGATTATCAACATTCCAAGTTTTCTTCTTGAAAAATGTATTTTAGTTCGTAGCTTTGATTAAGAGGGAACAAAATCGAATAAAGGTTTCTTCCATGGAAATAGATAGATCACTGCATCTTCTGGGCCCATCCAAAATTTTCACTATTTTAGTCATCTTACCTTGTGTGGTTAGTCTCCCACATCTATTCTAATACCCTACACCACCATTCTTATATGTTCTTCGGTATCTTCATATGGCACTCGCAGAACAATAAATATGTAAAAATCCACGACTTTGATGGCAGTCAAAATTCAATACGTCCCGATCCGACGACAGGCGACCTCATTGCATTGGGTTAAAACACTATTCACATTTAGTTATATGTAAAAAAAAAAATCACTTCGTTAGTATAACGAGTTATCACTTTTGAGTGAGTTTCTTAACACGCTATACACTTATTAAAAAGAAAGTAACACGGTCAATAAAACTTTACTTTATTTGCAGTCAAGCGTCAGAACTTCCAAGCCAACCAGGATGCTCTCATGATTCATCGCTTCCCAGTGTTTCTGAAAATAAAACACGATTTAGAAATAAGAGGACCTACGATGCGAGCAGTATCAAAGATGTTGCGAAGCATTTAAGTGACAAATCTCATTTTGTAGAAGAATGTTTGGCATTGAAGAAACAAAAGCTGGAGGGACAAATAAGGATAAATGCATTGCAAGAAGAAGTATGCAAAACTAATTTGGAAATCTCAAAATTAACCCGTGAGAAAGTATCTGTAGAGCTTGAGAAAGCAAAAATTGAGATACAAATTGTTAAAACAGGAAGCAGGAAAGCCACATGACTTTGTACGATTCATTTTTGACAATGATGTAAGATTCTCCTCAATTCGTTTGCAGCCATTATTGTGTCATTTTTTTCTTTCATCGTTGGTTTATCTTTTTCTTCCTTTGTCGCGTGTAACGCATTTTTTTAATTATATTTCATATTTAATAATGTATTACTCTCACGCTCGGTTGCACCATTGAACAAGTAATTCAGTCTCGCCGGATAAATTTTGTCAATGGATAAAATCAACTCATTTGTCGAAGAGTTTGAGTACCATGTGTTAAATGACGAATGAGTAACCATAAAGAACCTTTCGGAGGACCTCTGGTTTCAAGCGGACAATGATTTCGTAAGATTCACTCCATGGATACATGAGGTGAAAGGGATGGACTAATACTGTAATTTTTCAGGGGAGCAAGAAAAGAAACCTTCCAAAATCCACAAGTTTGGCTGAAATTCACTAAATTTCTTATATAGTCTGATCAAACAATACTATGTAAACAGGTATCAGAAAGGTAGTGAATTTCAGCAAAAAATATGGACTTTTGCTGGTTTCTTTTCTTGCTCCCCTAAAACACCATAGAATGAGTAGTTTTTTAAGCCATCAATTGATATGTTATGGTTGGGAGTCCACAAGACCAAATAATTGTTCCGGCACCACGTGTTATGGATTACTATAGGTGTGCCAGACTGTCCTGTGATTATGTTTACCATACGTTATATCTCGAATCTCCCCAACACTTGGGTCTGAGGATCTGTAATGCCCCAAACTCCAGGTATTCTCGGCACCGTAAGTTACGTGGGGCTGGAGGAGAACCCCAATCGTTCCTAGGTAAAGGCCAAACTCTCGTGATAGCGTCCGCTCGAACAGAACAGTAACTAACGTATTTTAGTACCGCGAACTGTCTGTTTATCCAGTGGTATTATGAAAATAAATTCACTTTTCTAAATGAGAATTATAATGCACTAACTTCTTTTTTGCCGCTTATTCACGCTATCTGTAGGGATACAGGCGAGGGCTACTGACTGACAGATATATTTTGAAGCACTTTGATACGGTAGTCAATGTCAATACATTCAATATAACTTTCACTTTCTTTAAAGATGAGTGTACTCCAAGAATCTTCAGGTTCCACCAAAATACCAAAGAATAAGGCATCTTACCTTGGTTGGAGTGTACTTCTCACAATCCGATTGATAGACTCAATTTATACATATTTTCTATTCAATAAAGCCTATATTTCACTTCGTTCAATACTCTTGTAATTGCAGACGCGACTTTCTCTTTCCTTCTGCTTATAAAAACGTACACAGAAACGTTGTACAGTACAGTTAATCATTTTTTCATGTCACGCTGTATACAAATAAAGAGCGCATAACAATTCGCTCGCTGATAAGCGATACTTAACAATGACTGTAACAGCTGGACAGAAGAAAAGTAAATATTCTTTTCTTTACATGTTTCGACGAAAAATAAAGACTATTGCATTCGCAAAGTAAGTAACATTATTTCCAAAATTACAATTATAAAATAACGTATTTAGGAAAATACAAATACTATGTACTACCCAGCTTACAAGGGAAGTATTTGGGTTCGAACAGGAATTTTTTGATAAGACTCCGTATATGTATTTGTACCCCATGCTGATAATACCTGTAAAGCAGAGTCGATCGGGTAAGGATTCGTTTGTCCGCTACAGGGCGTTCAAATTTGGAGCAGGTGGAAGACAGCCCGGGCAGTCGCTGCAACGGCTCCCGCAGTTTTGGTTTGAACAGTTATTTATTACTCAAAATATCTACATGAACATACCTGACAGTGCTGACAAAGATTGCAAAGCCACGATACCGTGTAACAAATAGTTTGGCAGATATAAACCAGTATTTGTCTTCACAAATGTAAGTGAAGCTTTTCTACAAAGTAAAACAGAAGGGAGAGCCACAATAGCCACAAGGCAAAAGACACATCAGGGCAATACTCTAAAGCACGGTCCAAAATGATACGAATCTCACAAACAATTATATTTCTGTGGTGGGGTCAGGACCCCTACGTACGTCCCTATCCGTAAATGTCAGCAACTTAAAGATTGTAAAATACCGTGTCTATGGAGTGTGATTTTGAAGATTACTCTGTATGCCTATTTTGACTCTGCCTTCTGTTTTACTCACTTTGTAGAAAAACCTCACTTACATTTGTGAAGACAAATATTGACCTATATCTGCCAAACTATTCGTTACACGGTATTGTGGCTTTGTAATCCTTGACTTATCAGCACTGTCAGGAATGTCCATGTATACGTCTTGAGTAACAAAAGCGCGTTCGAACCGAAATTGCGGGAGCCGTTGCAACAGCTGCCCGGGCTGTCTTCCACTTGCTCCGAATTTTAACGCCTTGTAGCGGACAAACGCGGCCTTACACGGTCGAACTGCTTTGTAGGCATTATCAGCATCGGAGTACGAATACATACTAAGCTGTATTAAAAAATCCTGTTAGAACCCAAATACTTCCCTTGTCAGTACTGAGAAGCATTTATATCTTATTGGAAAACGTTCAATACTAATATATTTTGTGGATTCTAAATTTCTCTGATTACTATCTCTTGCTATTTGTGTGTCTTCTCGTGTTGTACGTGGCCTTTATCCTAGTTTAACCCCCAAATTCTGGCATTAATTTTATCTTCCAATTAGCCAAAAAAAAAAAAAAATCCTCAAATATACGTTGATACAAGGGAATATCTTCGCAAGGGCTAAACCTTGACTTATTTTTATCCGTTGTTGGTGCAACCGAGGGTCAATGTCTGCTTTTACTATTGTTTTGATTTAAAAATGTCTTATTTATATTATTGATTGGAGCGCGCCTTGCACTTGACGATATATGTTAAAATTCTACACTAAACTATTGTGGTAATTATGCAGGTGCTATCAAAGTTTAAATTTTGTATGGTCAGAAAACTGTAGGAACACCTATTTTGTTCATAGAATTGTAGAATTTTTTATTCACAAAGAATGAAAACCCATTAATAGTAATGTTTTTGTAACTATTATTATTATTAATAATAATAATTCAAACCATCAGGCTGCTTCGAAATATCTTTTCTATTCAAGCAAGAACTTTAGTAACTTATTGTACGTTCGTGTCTGACTGTACTGCAAGTTTCATTTGCATTTTTTTTTATTTCTGAAAAGTCACTGTAGTTTCAATTATAATCTCACGATTAGTTGTGATTTGAATTAATAAAATATGAAACTTGGTGAAATTTATTACGTTCTTTGATTAAATAAATTTTAAATGTATAAACAAGCTGTTGTCAGGTTGTGATTAAAAATGAAATGGTCTTTCAAAATCTTAGATTTTGTTGAAAAACAAATGTATGCGTATTTAAGTTGAAATATATATTTTTTTCAGTTTCTTTCCTAGTGATCATTATTAGTGATTTACATGAATAAAAAACATTTGTTTTTTACAAGCGCTGTTGTTCTATATTACAGAACACTGTTCGTTTTATTATTATTATTCATTCTTTTCCTTACGTAAATTTTTCTTTGCGTTTTTGTGTAAGCGGTGTGAGTTGACATCAGATATAGAGGAATTCCAATTCTCTGTGTACATAGAATGCTAATCACGTATCTACACTCCCCCAGCTCCACATAGCTGGTTATGAGTATTGTTGCCAACGAATCAACATGTGAGGATCGTACGCCTACCTCGTTTGGATCGTATTTTATACCAACTGGATCGTACGGACACACTTCCTAGTCCACACTCCCTCTTGCAAGAATACCTTTAAACTTCAATACGTAGATGAATATGATGACAACTAATAATATTAATAAACAAACAATACAAATACTCTTTCACTCGAGTACTAACTAAAAATGAAAGCTTTGTCGTCGTTACAGTACATGAAAAATGCGCTTTTTCAAGTTTAACAAGCAAAAAAAATGTACGCACTTTTTTAAATATGTGCTCATTATTCAGTCAAGTTCTTGCCTTTATTAATCATATACCTTGATATAAAAATATTTATCCCAGAATCGTACATTTTACCTACGATCTGAAGTTAGAATATGCATCCTATGGAAGTGAAAATTATCGTATATGTACGATTGGCAACACTGGTTATGAAGCAGACCCTTCACTACAGCCGGAGATTGTAGTTGAGGAATCTTCTACAATTGTGCAGTTCGAGGTTTTAGTTTTTCTGTGTTAATTTTATGTTCGAACATTCTATAATAACAGAGAATTGGCCGTGTCGTGGTGGAATAATAACCGGCAAATAGGAGATCCGGGTTCTACACGAGCAGTGTTGTCAGGTCCCCGTTAATATTTGCCTCAAAATACTAAAAAAATTCCCGATTGTTGTAAATAATTCCCGGATTCTAAGTTTTCTTTAAAAAATACTGGAACTTAAAACAAAAAATGCCATAAAAGATTCAACAAAATATCCCGTTTTAATTTACTTTACCTCTTACGTTTCTTGTGGCCCAGATTTTCCCGTTTTCTGGGAAATTTCCCTCCACCTGACAACACTGGACACGAGAAAAAACGAAAAATAACCCTGGTTCGGCTAACAGAGCTTTAAGTTCCTACTGGAATATTAAATGATTCGGGAAAGTGAAACTTCGTAAGCTCGCTCTATTCTGTCACTCAAACCGTTTCTCATTTTTCCTACCACATGAAGTCAACCTTCCACGAGAATCCCATCCATTGAAGCCCATTATTGAGAGTAAACATCCTCTGTAAAGCGAGGAGAAAAATCTTAAACGTTATAATTTAAAGTGAACCACAATAAATAACAATGGACGGTACTGTTTAGGAACGGTATTGACAAAAATGCTTTCAACTAATATTAATGATAATTTAAGCTTCTTAAGATTTGCTTTTTGAAATCAATGTCATTTGCGCACCAGACGAAACTTAATTTAAGTTTCACTATAATGCTATCAATCAACTGCTATGAAAGTAACAATGGAACATTGTATTGTCACACAACTTACGTCGCTGTGAAAAATTTCATCATTGTATGACGTCGGGAAATAAGTTAAATTAACATTGCAAAATTGGAGGACACCACGAACCATTGTGAACTAAAGAAAAGAATATAATGATAGCACTCGAGTCTAAGACGATTATAAAATAAACAAATTTTGAATAAGACTTTTGATGTATTTTTAAAAGGAGTTTCTGCTGTCAAGCACATATCACTTGAATTTCTAACTACAATAGATCTAAAGTGTGTTTGACGACACATAGAAAAGTATTTTTGGTTATTAATAATTTATACAGATATAAATCAATTCACATAGACAAAAAGCGAGAGGAGAGAAACGAAAGAACAAACTAGAAAAAAAGTGTCACACGATCAAAGCAAGAATGTATTACACTCATGTAAAATAATTATCTACAATTCAGTCTCTTGCTACACGACCAGCTGCACAGTCAAGCACGTGATTAATGTCTACACGTCCTCCAAAATGTCGTCCCCTTCTGGAAGGCCCCTTTCGTTAGATATATTATGTAAAGTTGGACAAGCACATATAATTTTGCACACTTTCTTCGGTTGAAGCCGCATGCCAACATGAAGACATGAAAAGCGCTTCTTTGACTGTCCGAAACCTCTCTCTGCAATGGATCGCGTCTCCATGTGCGCCCTAAAATACAGTTGAAAAGTAGATTAGCTTAGATTATATCAATCTGAACAAACTACGGTATCTTCATATGGGTTATGCTAGTAGTATTAAAATCTACGTAGGCCCTACGTGTTACAATAAATAACGTTTATCAATAGATTTATTAAGAAAAAATAAAATGGTTTCAGACAATACAAATTAAAAACCTTGTACAATCATTCATTCTAAAACAATGAGCCTTGATTTCTCTCTAAATCTACGATCGAATATTTTATTGTCTGTGGTCTGAAATATTTGGTTGTTAGATAAATTCATTTTTTTTATCAGTATTATTTGAATCTCCATTGAACCTATTTGAACCTCCATTTTACCCCTGCAACTTTTGTTCATCCTTTCTGAAATTTGATTTTCAATTAGTCATTTTAGGCATATGACGATGAAATACCAAGTAGATAAAAGTGAGCATTTTCGTCAACTGATTCTCTTCACTTTTAATCAAGGTTTCTGAGCTGCGTGAGCTTATCGAGACGTTTGTTTTGTATGTGTACAGAGAAGGGGATATCACTAAAATAACTGCACAGAAATTATTTTTTCGCCTCAAGGAAGGGAAATACGATCTCACAGACTCTTGGTGTCACGGCCGATCTGTTCATTTTAATAAGGTTTGATTGAAGAAGCTCATATCAACCAGAAACCGCGCAAATCCACAAGGAAATTGACCGAGCAAATAGGGTGCTTTCATGATACTGTCGATCGTCACCTTCACTTATTGGTAAGACCCAGAATCTCGGTGCATGAGTGCCACACACTCTGAACGAAATAGACAAAACCTAGCGCGTCACTATTGCTGCCAGATGGTCCATCAACACCAGACTACTGAACATAAGCGGATATCCCTACCGTATCGTCACTGACGATAAAAAAACGTGTCTTTATATCAATATGAAATTGAGGAAAAAATCGTTGATTTCTGACAATTAGTTAACATCACGAGCGAAAACAGAGCTGCATCAACACAAGATAATGATCTGGGTTTGATGGAATTGGGAAGGTAATCCACTTCAAACTGTTTAAGAACAATACGGCGAACACTGAGCTTTATGTAGCATGCGGGAGGTCGTGGGTTCAATCCGAGCGACCAACCATCCTGACTAAGGTTTTCCTCAGTTACACCAGCAAATGTCGGAATTGCACCTTCAACTTATTCCTTGGCTGATACCTTCCCGAATCCTTTCCCCTCTCCTATGCCGGCCTGCGCCTGATACCTAAAGGTCATAAATAAAATGCAATTCACTGAGCTATATGTTTATCAAATGCACCGGCTCAATAAGGCAATCCATCTGAAAAGACTCTACCAGCAACACGATGTGCTTCGGCATCCCCACATTGCTAATCTGAACAAAACTGCTAAATAAGAAATGTTTTCTACCGCCTGCACCGTATTCTTCATATCTAGCGTGTCATATAACATTTTCTTGTCGCTCTCCATCAGACTGCGATGTGTTTCCTTGAACTAGGGAAAGGACCTGAAAATGTGACTGGATAGAATATTCGATTCAAGACCCAGGCATTGACAAACTAGGTAAACGTTAGTAAGATACCATGAACAATAAAGATGAATATATTATTGACTGATTCGCTAACATCTCTGATGGAATAAGCGAATAGGAAACCCAGTTTATCTAACAACTAAATACGCCTATTTCAATGGATAGAAAAACTAGATTTATTTATTTATTGCTGATAAAGCATGGTGACCCTGTGAGTTCATATATCGTGTCACAGCTGAAAAGAATTATCAGACGTTGCTGTTGAAGCACCCAAAGTTCGTGGTTTGTGTTTGCACTATCAAATTACAATACGGAACATAAGCAAGGAAATATACGTAGTTTTAAATTTGCTATACTCGTTACGTCATTGAATAGATAAAATTATATATTGTTGTACATATATATATTTTAAATAAACCATTCACTATAAAGTACGTATTTATTTACTCCCGATAAATGGAAGTCGGAGAGAATGTAATAAAAATGTGCAACTTTTATTACTTTATCTTTTGGATGTCAATCTAACACATGACTCATGTAAATTAAGGTTTTGTTATGGCGATCAGGGAATGTATACATTATGTATATCTAAGCGTCAACCTATGAAACACTGTTTTATAGCTTCATTATCTCATATCTCAATTGAACCAAAAGATGAAGCCAAGCCTATGATATATAATATTTATTCCACACGACTTGTAGAGCTTCAGACGTATTTTACAAATATATCACATCTTACTTTAGGTTATATATTTATGACTAGACTCAATTCTTTCTGAATCTACAATATTAAAACTTATTCACCAAGACATATTATGCAAATAAGTCATCTCTTCATAGAAACTTCGACTCAAAACCTAAACTTTCATACACGGAGTGACTAGAGTATTGGTTGCACGTCTTTTCACCGACAACAAAAACCTCGAAACCAGTTCATCGACAGCAATTCCATCGACTGTACAGTTCATCGATGGCTATTTCAACGTCATAAAATTGATTTGATAGAATGATTATTTCGGAAAAGAAGTAAGTTAGCTTCAATGTGAAGAACTGCAGGTAAACTTTAGTCATCTTGAGGTACCTTAATATACCTTGTGTTACATATTATGTTTAATACAATAAAAATAGTAATTTTTGTATTTTATTTCTAAAACATTTTATTTTCCTTATGCTAAATAAATCAAAGGAAACCAGGACATTTTCACATTAATCTTCTCTAGAAAATTATTTCGAATCCAACTCTGAATGGATTTAATCAATAAGTTCAATTGAAGACGAAGTAGTCGTGATAATGACCAATTTATTATTATATGTTAAACACTTACAAGCCGTCTCTGTGTTCTCACGTACAATAAAAAATATCAGAGAAGATTTATTAATATGTATTCATATTTTTCTATTAATTATTTATATAAGAGGACAATATTAGAAGAGATCTTCAAGAAGTAGGTGTTCGTGATGGAAACTGGCTTGATATTGCCCAGGATAGAATCCAATGGCGAACGTTTGTTACTACGGCGATGAACTTGCGAGTTCCATAAGCCATAGAGTTAGTTAGTTATTATTTATTTATATTCACGTTCTTTTGCTTCTAGAAACCTGTTCTATATTAATTCATCAGTAGTAAGAAACAGAATAATAAAGGAAACAGAAACATTATTATTTCATCTCGTTGTGGGGCAATCTTGTAACTGTGAGTAGTATCCCTATTTGACTGCCCGTAGGAACACCCTACCCTACTTATAGCTACGCTAGAGTAGATTGGAGTGACTGAACATTATTCGACTCTGAACGCCCTATCGTTTTCTTTTTTTGTTGAACATACTAGACGTTATTGTGTAGGTACGTGCTGAAAGTAGTAGGGAATTCAGACATAGAACGAACGTGAAGCTCATTGAAAGGATCAATAAAACAAAATTAGTAGTTGATAATGCTTGAAAATGTTCAGTCACCCCATTCTACTATATAGCCCTGGCTGGTCAGCACGTAAGCTCCCATAATTACGAGATGCACATACGTGCGTGGTAATTGTTTATTTCTAATATTATCAAAATCAACCTGTAGGCTATTGTACACTGGAGATTAACAACAGCAAGAATCAACACTGGTATATGCAACTGAGAAGGGTGCGCCTTCACCTTACAGTGAGCTACCATCAACGCATTTACCTGGTAGGAATACGAAAAAAGTCCGTCCTTCAAAATCCACAGATATGAAGTTTCAAGAAAATTGGTTGTTTTAAACTGAAGGCTGCGTGACATAGGTACACTATCGAACCTTACAAACAACAGGAAACAATGAACTACAATCGTGTGCTAATTTCATAAAGCTGGTCTTAGACTGATTTTCCTAGTAAATTAGATGCAGCAGGTTTGTATTGCTAATATTGTCACAACTCTGCAGCAAACTTAATATACCAAAATTATAAACAAAATCAAGGCTCATGAGGCATGTTTGTCATCATTAATTTTGCCACAAATTTGCACCAAACTTGGTGCGTGAAGTTTAGCATTACAAGGGAAATCAAGATAAGTCCAAACTTGGTATAAACTTGCGTATTATCTGGGATGGAACCCTTTTGGGCCAGGGTTTCTTTAAAAAGACCCAGGTTTTTGAACTGAAACTAAGTAGAAAGGAAAACATTTCTCTGTTACTATATGGGGAAAGGAATAAAGATGTGGATCATAATGTAAGATACAGAACTAAACAATGTATACGAGAGTCAATTTAAATAAAAATCTATTACTTCTACTCTGGCTTTTGTACAACTAAT
>JAGDQP010042543.1:0-16514 GCA_022664845.1 Lepisma saccharinum
CTCCTCCACTCTCCAGTCATCTCGTCCCGTTTCGGACCATATATCTTTCTCAAAACCTTATTTTCAAATACACGCAATTTATGTTCATCTGCTAGGGTCGTACTCCAACTTTCGCAACCGTAAAGCATTACCGGCAGAATAACCGTTCTATATATTTTTAATTTCAATTTCCTTGATATTAATCGCGATGTTAGAAGTTTTTGGACTGAGTAGAAACATGCGTTCCCCGATACTAAGCGACTTTTTATTTCTTCCGTGACCTCATTTTTGCTTGTTACGTATGCTCTCAAATATTTAAATTTGTTTACATCTCTATGACCTCATCCCTAATACTTATGTTTTTATCTCCTTCATTGCCTGTGTTTCGGCTTGTTATCATGTATTTTGTTTTATCTATGTCTACCTGTAGACCTATCTCATCGCACGCTTCTACTAAGACATCGGTGTTGCTTTGTAGTGCATCTATATTGTCCCCTATTAAATCTATATCATCCGCGTATACAAACAGTTGACTCAAACCATTCAATGATAGTCCTTTTTTGTCCCCTTTAATTTTTAAAATCGCATATTTAAACGCAAAGATAAACAGTAGTAGTGACAAGGCATCACCTTGTTTCAATCCGTTGCAAAACTTGAAATTATCTGACATATTATTACCTATCCGTACTCTGCTTATGGGGTCGCTGAGACACATCTTCACCAGCTGAACCAACTTTTTCGGAATTCCAAATCGTATCAGGATACTGTATCACTTTCCCCTTTTGATAGAATCATATGCTTTCTTAAAATCAATGAATAGCTGATGAACCGTCCCACTGTATTCTCATTTCTTTTCCAATATTTGTCTCAAGGCGAAAATCTGGTCCAACGTGGATCTATTTCTTCTAAATCCACATCTACCGATTTGCTTGGTGCTACCGAGGAAAAACCCTGGAAAAGCCTGTCAGGATTGTCATCTAATGGGATCGAACCAACGACCTTCCGAATTCTACGCCAACATTATACCACTGAACTACGGCGGTTCGGTTGCAAAGCATTATCTCGCTACGATAATTAAATTATTTTCAAAATGTGTTCTGAATTTAGTACTAATATCCTGTAAGACTCTGATTTTCCCCTTATTTCTAATGAGGAAAACTTGAGCCAGAATGACCGTCAGCCGTACTCGAACCTGCGTGTCAGCCAAGTATCGATGAACAGTCCGGAACTATAGAATGACCATTTCAGAATTCTATTCTGACTTATTTTTTGTTTATATGGTACTCATTTGTCTATCACAATCTAAAATGCTTGACCTTTGACACTTGTTTACTAACGCTCATTTGTTGATATTGAGTGATTAATTTTAAAAATGTTTCTGTAAATTGTTGCTTTTTGGTTCTGTTTACTTTCAAAAACTGCCATTGAAAATCTTTAAAATTTAAACCAAGTCGCCGTAGTGTAGTGACAGAGCGTCGGAGTAGCATTTGGGAGATCGTGGGTTCGACCCCAGCGGCCGACTATCCTGACTGAAGTTTTTCCAAGACTTCTCCTCAGTCACACCTGGCAAGATGGCACGTTCAACATCGGCCCTGGCCGACATCTTCCCGAATCCTTTCCCCTCCCTACGCCGCCCTGAGCCTTAGATGACTAGAGGCCTTAAATAAAATTCAAAATTCAATTCAAATTCTTTAAAATTTAAATGCAAGCCGAACTAATTAAGAATTTATAACTAATTTTCTGTTTTTACTTTCGTTTCTAGTTGGCTCCGCAACAACACGCAGCACGACCTTGTGCAGCAATGAAAGGGAAATACGTCATCTGACTAATGGCGATTTCAGCGGAAGAAAGGTGAGTTGACGTAATCCAAGAACCGTACCTTTTATTGGTCTATATATCTTCTTCATTTATTTCTTATTTGTTAACCTTTCAGTTTTGTTCACTTATCAACATTTTCTGAACATAGGCCTATCATACTACTAGGATTTATTACTAACACATGAGGTTTTAAAAATGAACTACAATAGACACGAACTAACATTAACAAACCTTTATATACGCACCAAGGATGTATAAAAAAGCGGGACTTCATACTGAATGGAAAGCTGTGGCTACTAGTACGAGAATATGAAATGTAAAAAGGTCCTGAAAGCGAGAATGATAATGGCAAAAGAGGAATTTATGAGGAAGACTTTCTTCTGGGGACCTACGAACTAATATTTGACAAAAATATCGATAAAATTTCTTTTATATAGTATTGTCTCACATAAAGCTGAAATATGGACTCTAGAAAAAAAAATTGTAAGTTTTCGACAAGTGTTGAAAACGTTAAGAAAATGGTGAACATTACTGTAATCAATAAAGAGGGGAGATATAAATTGGTAAGGACATTGATTCGCGGAGATTGTGTACTAAAATATGCCGTTGAATGTATGGATGAAGAGAAAAGAGGATCTGGGTCCTAGGCCATATTAAGTTATAGGCCATATTGAGTCGAAGGTCATATTGGGTCCTGAGCCATATTGTGTCCTAGGCCATATTGGGTCCTATGCTATACTGGGTCCACATTAAAACCGTGGTAACTGATGTCAATTAATTTTGTGTATCGTGACAACGTTGTTTCACGCAAGGAGGGAACTCTTCCCACTTAGTGGTTAGGAAACAGGAGTACATTGCCATTGTTAGGACATCATATCCATTTGGTGGATGGCAAAAACAAACTATCATGTGTTCACCTTGCTCAGGGCCTTCAGGAAGAACACAAATCATCATACATATTATTGTCTTTTATGGTAATTGACCTCATTAGGGAAGTGTACATACAAGGAAACTAAATGCAATATAAAATTCAGATATGACTGAAGGCATCTAATCATTAATGGAAAACTCTTCCTTGGACGACCTATCGTATTATTGTTGTCATACGTGTCTGCGATAGTTACACTTTCGTCACATTAATGAAACAGTCGGACATAGAGAGAAAGCTAGTAATGATTGCATACGTCTGGCCAACTAATTGAGTTAGGGTAACGGCTTGCATGCAAAATACGTGTACATATGAAATACTTCTTGAATTTCATTCCACGTCAGGCATACTAACACCCACGCATTCCAGAGATCTTAAATACGTTTCTAGGTACAATCCACGGGATATGTGCTTGGATAAATAGAAAGTTTGCCAGCGACACAGCAGAGAGAGGCAGCGAATAGAAAACAAAGTAGTCATGTGTAGCTAAAACTGCCTGGCTTTTCTCAATATTGCATCCTTGTCTCTCAGCCTTTTCTGGGTAGTTTGTCAGAGCTGTTTGGTTGACATACAAAGGGAGAAACTTCATCCATATTCATGAACATGAAGTTCCGTGTTCCAAGTTTTCAACAAGTACGTTCTATAGTTGTCTCCGTGAGACTGACAATGTGAAATAGAACATTTTTTAAATCTAAAAATGCTTGTAATTTGTGCGAAATTTCAGAAGATAAAAACGTACTGTCACGAATGTGCGTCCGTTATCTCAAGTGTTAACATGGAGAGAGATTTTTCTCTTCCAAATCCCACTCCACTAAAATTAATCTCCATGTATGAAACTGGGAGATAAAGTGTGGTTGAAAGGTCTTGCGTCACAGTACATTTATACCTACGTACTACAAGCACTTTAAATTTCTTTACTGTAATATATGTCCATTTATCCCACGGATTCTGCCAGAATTTCAGTTTGGGGGTGTAAAGTAAAAATTGGAGGAATAAGTGATGTTTTGCATGGTTTTTTATCGATTTTATGTCCGTAAAAACTTTAAAGTCGGGGAGTGTACTCGAGAATTTGGGGGTAACATTCCTTAGAAGAGAGTCTCGCAGAATCACTGACTCAACCTCAGTTACCATAACCCTGCATCAAATTCGCCTTTCTCCACTATCCTATGTGGTGTCACCTTGCCTTACACATGCACCTATTAAAAAACTCGCAACGAATTCGAGAATTGTGCTTGCGATACGCGAAATTGCAGATTATAATAGATTTGTGGATGACAGACCTAGTTATGAAAAATACCTTAAGCGCATTCTGTACCAATCTTGCATAGGTAGGGATAGTATGACTTCGTGACTTGCAAACATTCTAAACACTCTAGAAATTATCTGAAGTAGATAAATGGTTGTGAAAATATGCTTTTTAAGTCACGAAATACTCGCAAAATTTGGACATTTTGCTTCCATTCACGAATTCTGAGTTCTGCTCAAGAAATTATACCATATTCATTCATTCATTCATTCATTCACGAAAATAATTCCTAAACGATCGAAAAAATATATAATTCGTCTTCAAAAGTGGACTCACATAGCACGGAGAATATTAGAATGTAGTACTTTGAATTCTCCATAGATGACAGCATATGTTGTGAACATGGTTTGCCATCTACCAGGAAAAATAGGAACTACATGATCACAAGGGCATACATTGTATATGTTAGGCGGAAATCGCGGTGACAATCTTTGTGAGGATGCCAAACACGTGAAATAAGGGTTTAAGGGGATTTCCCCTAAATAAGAAAATGATAAAACCTATGAGTGAAGTAAGTGAATTGTTATTAACGTCCCAAAGGAGCTGGTAAGCTTCTAAGAATGGGATAAAACCTATGGAACTACAAAGCCAACAAACATAAAATTTGGTCCAAAAGTCCTCTTTAGTCGTAGCTACGTGGCAAGATTTTTTTGTTTAGAAATTTACCTGGGTGTAGGGAGGGGTCAAAACTCAAAATGTAATTGCAAACAATTATTTATCATTTTTACTCAAGAAATTTATCCTTGTACTCAAGAAATTTTACCTTGTACTCACGATTTTTTAAAAACCATTTTCGCACAAGAAATTTAAGTTTCACCTTTATTCAAGAAATTCTTCTGTTCCTGTGGATAGTGACCAACTAGAAAGCAATCCAGTATGACCGTATCCTATACTCCACGTATTAACACTTTGAGTCCCGTCCATTTTAAGGGTATTTAAAACAATTGTTACAGAGAAAGTACTCTTTTGTTGGAAACGAAACTTTCAGGTTGAAAAGTACAAGGATGGAATAATATAATGAAAAAAATAATAATTTTGCATTTACCATTATTACCGTTGAATCCACAGTGTTGCAAACTTTATGGTCCTTTTTTGCACGTGGGGAATGCATTCAAAAAAAAAACATTCTCCGATGTCCTCGTGTAAATTCCAATACATTTGACAACTATATATATATCACAACTATATCATTAATGTACACTGCACTACACTACACTTGACAATACGTCCCTTCCTTCACTCCCTCACGTCCCTTTTTGTGTCAGTTTATGCCCAGAAATTTTGTTTGGTGTGAAATGCCTTTCGTATTTGATGAACAGCATATCTTTTTGTTTCAACAGAAATAAACTCGAAAATTTCATTGGTAAAAAAAAAGTGGAAAAAAATCAATTTCGGAATTATAGTGAGACAATCTGGTATGTGATTTGAAACCTTGGGATCCACAGAAACTAGGTTTTGTTACAGTAGCATTTGGTTCTGTTCAATTCCGTTCATGTTGGACGCGAGGACGTTTAGGAACGCGGCGCGATGGTTGAGAACTAGTGCCAGGAATAGCATCTAGTACTGTTACTTAGTCACTGTCTGAAGGTTCTAAATGTAGTTGTTGTAATATTCCATCGATGTCTAAATTACCTTCATCGTCCGTTTCAAAAGCATCGGAATCGCTATCATTTATTACTTCGGTAATTTTGTTTGGCGACAATACGCGACTTCCACCAGAATCACTTGTCCCGGGGGGTTCCGTGGCAAAGAACAAAACTGAAGGCAGAAAGGGATCACTAATGAAAGCACAAGAAATAATCGAACAACCAAACACTTCCATTGACTTACAGAAACTGGGGAACAAAAAATAGCTTTTCATTTTCTCCTTGGGAGTGCTCATAATTTTAGGGAAGATAAACATATTACTGCATTTGATTTGAAACAAACCATGTGCTTGACCTTTTGACACGAAGGTGATACATTTTCGGGCAAAGTAAACAGAAGGGACCAGTATTACGCACCAATTCTTTTCTTCTCTTCACGCGGAACTAGAGGAAATGACCTTGGAAGGTGCGCGACAGGAATACCTGTCCTCGGGACTCAATTCATTAGAACCACACGACAGGGATACCTGTTCTTGGGCCTCAAAGTGTTAATGATTTTCTGCGTTATATTTCGCTCGGAAAATATTTTCAAATCCATCAGAGTTAGTTTCTACGTTAATTTTCTTCTCTTCATGTTTATCATTAACCAGAAATTCTTTCACAACATCATCATTTTATGCGGTATTTTAGGTCTGCTTGTGTCATCTGCTGAACCAGCCAGATATCTGAAATTAACTCGCGGATAATAAAATAACGCTTTGCGACATCTATTGGTAAAATTTAAAAGCTTGTAGAAAATTGAATTTAAAACTTTGTCACTAGAGGACGCAACTTTGTAGAATTGTCCTTTGCATTGTTATTGATACTGTATATATTGAAAATTGCGTAGACTACCAAAAATTAATTTATAAAAAAATATATATTATTTTGTCTATCAGTAAATGGGTGCTGTTCCGAATCTGATGGTATCTTTTTGCAAAGTTTACAGGAAGAATGGGATATTCGTTTGACTTGGAAATATAAGGTGAGTATATGAAGCCGAGCCGCTGTAGCTCTGTGGTAGAGCGTTTGCGTAGCATTCGGGATGTCCTGGGCTCGATCAGCCAGCGGCCAACCATTCTAACTGAGGTTTTTCCAGGGTCTTTCCTCAATCACAGAGGCAAATGCCGGGATGGCACCTTCAATTTAAGCCCTGGTCGATACCTTCCCGAATCCCTTCCCCTCTCTTATACCGGCCTGAGCCTTAGATGCGTAAAAGCCATAAATAAAATTGAAAAATCAGTGAGTACATGAGGAAGTGTAGGGGGAAGTTTGTGAGCGGGAAATATGACTGAGAAGTTGGAACTACATTCTTGCCGCGTAGGGAAAAGTGTACGTGAAAGTACGTAATAAAACTGTGTCAAGAACACGACAGTGTTTGTGTAGCGTGCAATGTTTCTATGCTTTCGTTTGCTTGCGTATTATACGAGAACGCGGATTTTACGCACGACACGGGTTATTAAAACTGAAATAAAATTGTAAGAAATGTGGTAACGAAGTAAACATGCAAAGAAGAGGTAACAGCTATACGTTCCATTGCATTAACACGATGAAAGGGAAGAAATGCGGGACGAAGCAGTCTGCTTTGAAAGGCACTTTTATTTTACAGAGATAAATCATTTAACGTTAGATACTGTTGGTTATTTTGTGGGAAGTAGTGTGGTGCCTTGTTTCCCACCAGAAGTACGATGTGATAGTTAATGAATTGAAATATTCCAGGGGGACTATTGCAGACTGATCCAAATACTGCGGGCAGTGAGACACTCTCAGCAAAACGAAGGTCCAGAGAAGGTAGTGGAAATAAATGGTTTGAAATTAGGAAAACGAAAATATAATAGAGATAGTAGGGCAGGTGGTCAGTGGGTGTTCGGCGGTGTCGAGAAAAGGACAAAACGAAATTTTCCATATAGTGCTTGTTGAGAAAAGGGACAAGATGACGTTACTTTCAATCATTAAAGAGAGAATACTCCCTGGAATAACAGTAGCGTCCGATTGCTGGAAGGATTTAACACAATTTTTTTTGTGTACTTAGAGCAATGTTTAAATTTTTATTTCTGTTTGTTGAAGTTCATTCACCATTTACGTCCAAATAGTGTTGCAGTCTTTTTGAGAAACCGAGAGTTGCGCGCTGATGGTGCTCGTCTGGGATATTCAGATTGAATTGTTATTAAAGTCCTAAACGAACTGGTAACGTACTAACGACGGGACGTACAGTTTAATGTGGTATCAGAACCACTTGTGTCTCCACTAGGAATTGAACCCGGGATCCGTTGTTTACAAGGCAACGAGCGTTACCACCCCATCACCGGGGACACTGGGATATTCAGAATCACATCACTTATTTTGTCCTTCAGGTCGTCCAGATTAGCCGGTTTCTATGAATGCACCTCGGTCTTTACATGTCCCCACAACCAGTAGTCGCAAGCTGTAAGTCTGTTGATCTTGCAGGCCTTACGATTACTGGCTGTTGGGACATGTAAAGACCGAGGTACATTCACAGAAACCAGCTAACCCTAACGACCTGAAGAACAAAATAAGTGATGTGATTCTGAATATTCCAGAGGAGCACCGTCAGCACGCAATTCTTGGTTTCCCCAAAAGACTGCTACAGTGTTTGAACGTGAATGGTGATCAACTAAAGGTTTTGCAATGAACTTCAACAAGCAGAAATAAAACTTTAAACATTGCTCTATGTACACAGAAAAATTTATTTTAATAAACTTAATAGTTTTCAAGTTATAGAGTGTTAGTTTCCTGCAGGACTTTATAGACACCCTGTAACTGTTTGCAGGACGAAAGGTACAGGCATGTCCGTTTGAATTACTCACTGGAGTTTGTTTATTCTGCGAGAAGCGGTGAAGTGCATGAAACCAACAAGGAAAGACATACAGGGAAATCGCTTTCGGTCCATACGCAAAACATTGAAAGCCAGTGACGAAACCTGAGGGCAGCAGTACCTGTTGCAGAGAAAAGACCAATTATAAAAACTATTTAGCTAAGTTTCTGTTTCGGAAGTGCTCATCACAAACCGATATCGTTCACAAGTTCCTACTAGCTGCAGGAGAGTTATACAAACCGGATACTGGAGGTAAAGTGCAACGTTATCTGCACGAGACCGGAGCACTTATATGTATGTATGTAAAGTATTGGTGGGGGAGGCTATCAAATTTGTAGGAGAGACCGAGCCCCCCTCTATTTTCTCTTGGCTTTACGTTTCCGTTTCCATTAGACTCTAATGAAAAATGACATATATTTTAGAGGAATTACTTTCTTGTGCAAGAATAAAGTGAATTTTAATGTCGTGAGTGAAGGTGAATGGAAGCAACAGGTGAAAGTAGTACCACATTTTGCGCAAGGGCTAAGTAATTACACATTATGAGTGAAATAGAACCAGACGCAAATAAAAACTCAAAAGAATTCAAAAGCGTTATGAATAAAGTAATTAAAAAGTCGATGCTCCAGGCACCACCACCAACGGAACCGCAGCCCAGTAATTGAAAATTATGAAAATTAATGTAGAGTAATTATTGATTCAAAGTTCAATGCACTCTCAGTAATTGTAACCAGAGATTGAGTTAATGAAGAAATAACATAAAAACATTTTTGTATTATATATTCTGCGATATGTACAATAACGCGAAAACAAAAGTTTGTTTAGTTTGGACAGGATGAGAAAATTAACTAAATATATATGAATGTTTTCTGTTTTCTGAATGTTTATATCCATTAAGGGGAGAAAAGAGCTTGATTCATATTTACCTACGTGTTTTTTGTTTATTATAGCGAACCATACTCATTTTTATTTATAAATATTCGCTAATGTATTTACGCAATACAAGAAATAGCAAATACTAAATTAATAGTTAACTAAATTAATAGTTAACAAAGCAAGAGTGTCTGCTTAAAAGTATATTCCATTACAGTTTTTAATATACTCGCATCCAGCTTCCGTGGTCTGTCGGTCACGGTTGCTAATTTCTAACAAGAACACGAGACCGAGTTCATGTCCCGCTCACGATGGCTATTCTGACATACTTTCCACCGTTGTTCTCCCAAATAGCATGCCAGCTTGCAACAAGTTTGCCAGTCACTTGCTTTCAGTTTGTTAAATTTGATATTCTGTTGAATTAATAAACAAGTATTAAACAATCTTGTTGAAACAGTGAGAAAGGCTTCGTTGTTGTAATTGACCTAATTTGAACTTGTCTGAACAAGCATTTATGCGAGAAACTTATTTGAATTTTGTTTCGTTCCACTTCTGCCGTTGTGTCAGTGCGATGAAGTCCCATCATGTGCCATGAGCTTTTCGCAGTAAGCTAATTTTCGCCATTTCTCACTCTTTGACTACAGGAGTCTCTTACAATCGGATTAAGTATAAATAGCGCTTGGAAAGTCAGCTAGGCCGACTGGTTTCGTAGTCTGGTTACTACAGCATCCGATTGGTGTGCCAATGGTTCTCAGATTGATTTCCACCCAGGACAATTTTTTGTTTTTTACTTTTCTTAAGAGGTATATTATGTTTTTCTTTCTTGTCCTGACAAGGCTATTTCATTCAACCTTGATTCTGTTTTCTATCTTTCTTGTCCCGTCAAGGCTATCTCATTCAACCTTGGTCCTTTTGTCTTTCTTCCTTGTCTCGTCAAGGCTATTTCATTCAACTTTGATTCTTTTTTCTATCTTTCTTGTCCCGTCAAGGCTATTTCATTCAACCTTGATCATTTTTTCTTTCTTTCTTGTCCCGTCAAGGCTATTTCATTCAACCTTGATTCCTTTGTCTTTCTTTCTTGTCCCATCAAGGCTGTTTCATTCAACCTTGATTCTGTTTTGTATCTTTCTTGTCCCGTCAATGCTGTTTCATTCAACCTTGATTCTGTTTTGTATTTTGCTTGTCCCGTCAAGGCTATTTCATTCAACTTTGATTCTTATGAACTAGACTGGTTGATTCAACCTTGTTTAAATTTTCTTGGCTTGATTTGCTAAGCTTACACCTAGTTGTCCTACTTGTCAAAGAAAGCTTGGCTCACTTTTGAATCAGGTCAAAAAAGCTATGTGGGCTCTGACAACGGACCATTCTATTTTTGACACCGGATTCAGTACCCAAAGAAACCGAGAAAAACAAGTTTGTAGCTGCAGACCGTAAACAGGGCCGGAGATAAAGGGGTCTATAGCTCGAATACAGGTCGCAGAAAGTGCCTATAAACACCATGTAATTTTCAAACGAGTGGAGGAATTGAGATCAAATTTGAGATATGAGTAACGTGTGTGAAGCTCTACTGAATATGGGTAGTTCGTATCATGTCGGCCATCTTAAAAGTCGCCATATTGGATTTATCTAAAATAAATTAACGGGAAGGAAGGCATGTGGCATATCATTTGAGGCTAGCTCTT
This sequence comes from Lepisma saccharinum, assembly GCA_022664845.1. NCBI lineage: Eukaryota > Metazoa > Arthropoda > Insecta > Zygentoma > Lepismatidae > Lepisma > Lepisma saccharinum. The sequence continues at coordinate 11,045 of JAGDQP010042543.1, forward strand.
TCCCAGAAATTCAAATATGAGGTTATTTGTTACCAACCTTTATTGCGTGAGAAGATATGGACCCTTTGAAGTTGTGGAAAGGCGAAATTAACGGTTTTGGCTTCTGATTGCTTATCTTTATCTTTCTTCAAATGTGCTCACTGTTGTACCCATGTTTCTCTGAACCACACAATCATTCTTAAGGTACACAACAGATGCAATTAAACGTGCATCAGTTTCTTGTAAATGCACGATTAGCACTAATTACTCGAGAACGTTGTCCCTGTGCACCTTTCACGACTGCCTTAACAACATTAAAGTTTCTTATCAACAGCACCAAAGCACTACTTTGCTCATGTTCTTGGCTCACGGCTGAAATGACAGAAGCCAAAACCGTTAATTTCGCCTTTTCATAACTTCCAGGGTTCATATCTTCTCACGCAATAAAGGTTGGTAACAAGTATCCTCATATTTGAATTTCTGGGAAAGAGCTAGCCTCAAATGATATGCCACATGCCTTCCTTCCCGTTTATTTCTTTTAGATAAATCCAATATGGCGACTTTTAAGATGGTCGACATGATGCGCACTACATCTATTCAGTAAAGCTTCACACACGTTACTCATACCTCACATTTGATCTCAATTCTTCCACTCGTTTCAAAATTACATAGTGTTTATAGGCACTTTCTGAGTCCTATATTCGAACTTTGGACCCCTTTATCTCCGGCCCTGTTTACGGTTTGCAGCTACAAACTTGTTTTTTTTTTTCGGTTTCTTTTGGTACTGAATCCGGTGATAGCAAGCATTTTCCGAAATCGAATTGTCAAAAATAGAATGGTCCCTTGTGAGCCATCTGGTGGGTTCCTGGTCACTATCTTGATCATTACACCTACCACAGCTATAACAATATATAGGCAGGCTTTTCTAAAGGCCTGAGATATAAATTTCATTGCAGGTTTTCAATATTTCCTGTCTGCGACCATGTAATCAAAATAAGAGAAGCCATATTTAGACTACGTTCCTTCTTACTGAATTTGTTCCCCAAATCATTTTTGTGCAAGTTATCACTTATCAACTTTCACCAATGCTTCCGCCAGACCCCGCTCTAGGGGTGTCACCCTCCAAATCCCCGAGAGCACCCCTACTTTCAAAAGTTTAGTCAAATGGTGCAAAACTCCACTTACACCCTCCCAATGTTTTGTTTTATACCCCCCCCCCCCAAACTGAAAATCCTGGCGGAATCCCTGGCGTTAACTGTCTGGTAAATCATAACAGAAGACTCAAGTTTTAGGTCTGAAAATATGTATGCAAGCACTTCATAAATCTACTAACTTTCAGCCGTTACAGTGTTGCCATCTTAAAGTTCTCGGCCTTTAATTTCTTAAAAACTATGAATCGGAAGAAAATTTTATAGAGTATTTTCTGTTTAGAATTTCCGGAAGAATAGCGTGCTAGAGTCCATGGGCGGGTATTTTAGAAGTCATACATAGAGACTAGACTTAAAAGAGCACTAGGTGATAAGAACACTAGGCCAGCAACCCGAAATTCTACTTTGATTCCTGGTTACTTTAAAGATTAATTATTTCACTGCATTTTTCAGACAATAGGACATATTTTTCTGACATGGTATTATGTCAGGTTGTTTCATATTTGGAATCATTACGTACAGCCAAATATACTCTATTGCATATGCCAATCAATATTGTAGACTCTGGGAGGTGTAAACATATTATTTTATAATACTTATTTAATATTTAGTTGGTAACACTGCAAGTACTTTGACAATGCATTGACTGTCTATGGACTGTACTTTTGATATCATGACTGGAATTTTTCATGTTCATTGCTTAATTGAATTTGAAGATATTTCGATATACTTGCAAACGTTGTCATAGTCTACGCATAAGATAAAAGATTGATAATTCTGTGATATTACGAATTTCGTGATACGCTGCCTTTTGGACAATAACAACACGGAAATATCGAGTAACAACTATCGCGTAGAATGTAGGGAGCACTTTTAGTCACCTGGCGGCGAAAAGTTTAATTAGACAATTCTTAGTAATGCCTAAGTACAGTGAAATTTCGCGACTCGCGAATTCGTGATAATTTTAAACACTCGAGAACAAAAGCCAGAACTAGATAGATGCTTGTTAATATTTTGTGAAAATGTGCTTTTTAATTCACGAAATAATCATAAAATTTGAACAGTTTCCTTCCATACACAAACTCTGATCTCTACTCAAGAATTTATAGCATTTTTTTTACTCATTTATTAACGAAAATAACGGCTGAACAATCGAAAAAATCGTCTTCAAAATTCTATCATCATACTACTCGCCTAGCATGGAGAACGTTAGAATTTAGTGCACTAACTTATCCATAGATGGCAGCAAATTTGCGCATACGGTTTGCCATCTAGCGGGGAAAATGCGAAAGTGATTCTTAAAATGATAATGCTCTTTCTTCTCGTGTGGAAAATGTATTTGAGAATCGGGAATAAATACATCTGTAATTAGCAGATGCTCGTTATTTCAAAGGAGATGTACTTTCTCCTGGCTTTTAGCAACATGCATTAGTGCAAGGTTTATGTCTAAAGCTTCAAAATATCATTAGAAAAAATTATTTATAATTTTTAGCTACTCAAGAAATTTACATTTATACTCACGATTTGTTAACAATTTCACTCAAGACATTTTGAAACCTTTATTTAAAAAATTCTACTATCTCCAAGGCCATGCTATTGCAAAGTCCAATATATCACGATGATAGCGAATGTCACGATATTAGCCAATACCACGATATTAGCCAATACCACGATATTAGCCAATATCACGATATTATCAAATGTCACGATATTATCAAATGTCACAATATTACCGAATGATGCGATAGTAGCGAAATTCACGATATCATCAAATGTCATGACATTAACAAATGTCGTGATATTGTCAAATGTCACAACATTAGCAAATATCACAATATTATTATATGCCACGAAATTAGCGAATGTGAGATATTGGTGAATGTCATCATATTATCAACTATCGAATGTCACGATATTATCTAATGTCATGATATTAGAGAATGTCACGATATTATCAAATGTCATGATATGAGCGAATGTCACAATATTATTAAATGTTATGGTATTAGAGAATGTCACGATATTTTCAAACGTCATGATATTAGCCAATGTCACAATATTTTCAAACGTCATGATATTAGCAAATGTCACAATATTTTCAAATGTCACGATATTAGCGAATGTCGTGATATTATCAAATAGCGAATGTCACGATATGATCAAATGTCACGATATTATCGAATATCACGATATTACCAATTTCCTCTATAAACATTAAATTAGATTCTTTATCAGATATGATGAACCTTATAGTGCTACTTTATTACCCACTTTAGGAAATTTCTTGCTTCAATAACAATCAAAATAAGCTTTATTTTTACCTCTCCATTGCAGGGCCCAACCACACCCAACGGAACGCTGTCCATGATGAGTGAAACAAAGCTCTCGACGCAAAGCAATGAAAGCGCAGTACCTCACATGGTACTTGTCCTCGAAGTGAACGGTAAAGTCAACATTACCTGCCAAACACTCCGCGAAGATGCTCGGCGGAGAAGAACATGGTCCCTGTGTTGCAAGAGGAGGAAGGAATTCAACGACAGAAATATTTCTTCAGATCGAACATCGTTCTCAGGAATTCCATTATCCTGATGTGTGATAAGGTTACAGTCTGAAACCAAAGAATTCAGATTTGCTCAAGCTGAAATTATAGTACATGAATGTCAAGTCTAGTTGAGCTTAAGACTAGTTTAAAAAATAGTAAATTATTCTTAAGACAATAAATGTAGTTCTTTCTGTTGGGTTTCTTATGTTGTGGATGTAGCTTTTTCCTGTTTGTTTCTTCGTATACTGTGGTATTTCGTATAAGTATTTTTATATTACAGAGTGTCCGTAGAGTCACGTTGAAGTTTCAAACAGCCATGAGATCTTAAGATCAGAGCTGAAAACAGGTCACTTTTGATGACCCGCTATGACCCGGACATAGGTGACTCGGCGTCTCAGTGAGCCGGTCTGAAACTTGACCCGATTGACCCGGTCTGGGAACTTAATGAACTGTAAAGTTTTGGCGTGGTATATTTCGTGCTCTGGGAGGTACCACCTGAGGTTCGTGTCACCCATGAAAGAAACACTGCGTAAACGCAAAAAAAACATTAAAAACTCTGCTTCGCCCTTTGGGTCACCAGGCTAGGCAGAGATCCGATCCAAAAATTAACCCAAATGACTCGATTGACACGGTAAGTTGACCGGAATGACTCGATTGAGCCAGTGACCCGTTTCAGCTCTGCTGAAGATACAACCCAGGCACCACATAACAAATCTTAAAGCGTTTTGGTTCTGTTTATTGAAGTTCGATGTGGATAATCTCTGAGAGCTCTGTAGATATCTTGGTTGTACTTTCAGTTCTTGTTAGACAAGCAAGTCTATCAGAAGTAACAGGCGTGCTTGTTGAACTCTGTAAGCGCTTTTTTCGCTCCACCACTCTCCCACGGACGCTACAAGAGAAAAAGTTAGAAATCACAGACAAAGTATATGTACAGATGGGAAACTTGTCGTTTTATTGCAAATTAGAAGCAGACGATGTTGCTGCTAGTGCCATCTATTGATGATCGTAAAATGCCACAAAAGTAGGTAAATAGTGGGGAACTGATAGGACGAGAGTACACTATTTTTTTTCCTGGGACAATTACATTTCAATTTACTTCCTTTCGCGTGAAAAATGAAGTTTTACCATAGACTAAATAGTAAGATAGACTTATCCCGCTTACCTATTTTCGTCTGCACCTAGGAGCATGTTGTTTTGAATCTTGCCGCTAGATGACTCTGGCGACTACCTTCAGTTGCTGGTTCTTTCTAGTAGTAGCCACCAGTGCCACCAAACGGTAGGATTCAAACTCACGTGCTCTTAAGCAAAAACCCATTAATTCTAGCGCAGATGGAAATAGGTAGGCGGTATAAGACTATCTTCCCCTATTTAGTCTATGGTTTTACTTAAACTGACTTAGCAAGTCTGCCATTAGAGCTGAGTTGTGGCTTTTCTATAGAGAAAACAGAAATGTGACGACTAGTGACACATTTGTTGCACTTTTTGTTCTGTAATATAAAATAACAGCCACGAAAATAATCTATAGTTGAATTTTGAACTCATTTATGACCTTGAGACATCTCAAGTTGGTATAGGGTAAGGGAAAGCATGTTGCAAGGTGGTCGACCAGGTCCTAGTTTATAGATACCGTATCGGTATTTGCTTGGTGTGGCTGAAGGAAAGTTCTAGAAAACCCTTAGTCAGAACCGGCGATCGCTGGGATCATTTCCAGAACTTTCCAATGGCTAGGCCAATACTCGATCAACTGAGCTACGGCCGCTCGGTATTCATTACTTTTCTGAAAATACTTTTTAATTCAATT
>JAGDQP010042544.1:0-16514 GCA_022664845.1 Lepisma saccharinum
CCGGACGATTTCAGGTAGGTTGTCCCAAATGCAGTGAAGTTCAGTATGTTATTATATTTTTATTGGAAACTAAAAAGAAATCCATTGTTTTCTCTTTTCCTAACAATGGACATTTCCGTTTTCTCCGTCCTTATATATTTTACAACCTGTTTCGTGTACATTAGATTAAATACTATATTGCTTTTTTTTATTTCAGCGCTACGGCTTTCCGTTACGTAGAAATATAGCATGAAAAACAGAATTCAATATCCTAGGTCAAACAACGAAAATCATCTTCTGATTGTTTTGACGTAATCAATCTGTACTACTTTCGTAGCTATATGCTTCTCCCTATTCACAAATTCCTTATTCAGAAGTTTGAAGACGCGAAAACAAGAAAGAGAAGGAACATTTGCATCATCACTTAAAGAAATAATTAATGTACAAATCTGCAGAACACATTTCAATAAGTTAAAACATCAAAACATGCTTTTAATAACAGAAATTGCTCGAAACAATGATAAATGTCAGTCTTAATTTGTAGTGCTCTTTTACCGCTAGTTCGTGCCAACTTTGGTGTATTTACAATTTGGCGCAGTTGGTTAGATTACATAACATTTTATACTTTCATCAAAGGCTGTTCGAATCCTATCAAAGGCCGTGTTTTATTTTACTCCACCAAACTCAAGAGTAACTTCAATGTAATAGTTTCAGTTTATAATGTTGTGTCTTACATGCTTATATTATTGTTTTTACAATGACATATTAAAGCTATTAATTATAGCCACGGGCTACAAACATTAAATTAACAAATGGCAGTAACGAGCACTATTCATACACTTTTAAGTTCTTGAAAAATGCTTCACTAGCGTTCATTAAAAAAAAGGAGTATACGATTGTCTGATGTAAAAGCCCACATTTTTTTTACAGAAAAAATAGGTAATTATTTTTAAATACAATAGTTCTAAAGTCCATTATTAGAAGATATCTTATGATTTAATCACGAAAAACGAGCTGCTATAAATTAGAGTTGAAGCTACCAAAATATATCAATATCTTAAAGAAGTATCTAAATGACGTGTTAAGGCATACAAAAACACTATTCACCACTTGTACTATTTCGTTCGATCCCTTTTTGCTATATCTTGCTAACAATACTAACAAATCAAATACTATCAGTATGTTTATGACATGGAGTCGGCAGATTGATTAGATCATAACATGGAGGCGCCCGATTCGATAAAGCGCAAAACTGAGACTGTTTCGAAGCAAGGTTTAAAAACACTTGATAAATGCATCACAGAAAGAAAGGAACATGTTTTCCTTAGTCTACTTTAACAGAAGAATTTTTTATTGCTTTAAAAACACTTGCGGAAATGTACATTGCAAGCGTTGGGGTAGCATTCGAGAGGTCATGGTTTCGACCCCAGCGATAGGATATCTTCATTTAGCCTTTTCCAGAGTTTTCCTCAGTCATACCTTGAAGGCACCTTCAACGTAGGTCCTGGCCGACACCTCCCCGAATCCTCTCCCTTCCTTTATTCCGGCCTGAGGTAAAAGTTCCAAAGTCTGACACGATACCGTCTGCTCCGCAGTTACCATAGCTATCAATCAGGGAACTGAAATTAAGGTAATCTGGATGCTTGTTTGAGACAGTATTTGGAGATCTTCAATTTTCGACCACCATTTATATTTCGTATTTTCCTAATTTCCTTGTCTCCCCCTATGCTCCCGAGAGAAATAGTCTCCTTCTGGAACTAACCTTTACCGCCTTTAAACAAGCTGAAGCTTGACGAACTGTTTAGTTTTGTAATATAGCTTACAAAAGACGTAGTATTTCGTTAATATTGATTAAAATTGCATTATTGGAAATAGCATATATTCAGGCATATAACCACGGTCCGGCAGTCCGCTGTTTATCGGCCAGACCTATAGGCACATACCGTATAGTCACAGAAGGACCTCCCCGGCGCTGATCTTCCGTCCATTCAGATGAACAGTTAGCACAGAAATCCTAAGTACATAATATATTATGCAGGTATAATTTAGATTTTTATTGAATATTTCCAAATTCAACGTTTCTCTATTTTCGAATTTGGATTTACAATTGTTTGGATATAGGCATATCAAGTCCCTGAACTATTCGATTACGAATAGAAGTACACTTATTGTTTCCTACTCGATTTAGTGAACATAATTTTATATCTTATTTTGATTGGGAATTTCCAATGGAGACCGGTCATTAAACTGCTTAGTTCATAAATCAAAGTGCATTATCACATCCCAAGTACAGAAATCCAAACTAGGCTCAAACTGGACAATTTTGACTTGCAATTGTTAATTCTGATGGGTTGTTAACTTGGGACATGTTCAAACAACACGAAGTCAAATTCTTTTATATACGAAATGAAGGTTGATTTTTCCATGATAGTACGCAACGCAATAAACTAAATGGAAAAATGTCGCTTTTATTGATTTTGATTATTTTACGATTTCTATTAAATTTCATGTGGAATTTGATCCAACACAGGTGACTTTCGGCAGAGGAATAAGATAGGAAGCACATATCAAGTCCAATTCGGTTTAAGTGCGTACATTGTTACACGAACATACGTAGTGATCATTATTGAAGGTGTTCTTATGCATTAAGTGAATATTGGATATTTGATTATTCTAATTGTGGGCTTATTTTTCCTCATTATGGAGGAGAACGAGTCGGCTACTGTAGTTGAATTATCTTTTTGTGTATATTCCTAGATATATGCTATATCCATGTTTTGTATTGAAGTTAACATTTGACCAGCAGGTTATTCGACTGTTTTAGTTACTGTATGAGAGATTGATTTCATTTTTCTATTTATTTAGCTTTTATCTTATCAAGTAAAGATTTACTTAGAGACTGACATTTCAGATGGAAACGGATGAGTAGCGGGTTATAGATTGAAATGATATCAGGGTGTTGCTTTCGCTCCACGCAGAATATCTGACTTAGTTCCGAACAATGTCTTCGAGGAAGTAACCTTGGACCTCTTCAAAACCATAGAAATCCTTTCCAAAATTGGAACAAAATTGATTCATTATAAATGAATGAAAGAGACAAAACGGAACGAACAAGTAAAAATAAGGAATTAAATTATTTCAATTAATTTAATTTAAAACGTTTATTTATTTGCGTCTAGGAAAAGGAAATATGTTTATTTAAAATGTTCTTTCAGTAAAAGGAACACAAAGCGAGCTTATCGCGTCTCTGAAACAACTCTAACTTCTACAAATACGTATATTAATTATATATATTCCATTTCCTCCTCGCGAGAGGTCAGTCTTTCCCACTATCTACTGTGGCAACCATTTTTAACGATGGCCACTGACCGTCTTCAAAATATGTTAAGCGCCACTTCTGTATATTACGTGGTAGCCCAATTTCATAGCGTGTGTTAGTTAATAAGACAAACTGGAACATTCGTTCTTATTATTAAATGCTGTAAAAAATATTGTATAAGGAATTTATAGTTTTCTCATAGAAATCCATTTACAGGATAAACACAAGTTATAATATGCTTTTTTGAACTTATTGATAAATTAATCTCTATTGTTGGAACTGTCCCTGGTAAGGCAAAGAATCATTGTACTTTATTTAACCAGAACGGGAAAATGAGAAAGATTATAACTGACACTTGACCAGAATCCTGCAAAGCTCTATACTCTGGTTCGCTGAACTATATTCTCATTTTCCCGTACAGCTTAAATTGAGTATAATGAATATTGGCCTTACCACGGACAGAAAGCTTCTAATTCACATAAATCTTTAAACCGATAAATGTTCATACTAAAGTGCATGTGCGAGATCACGAGTGATGATTCTGAAACCAGAGGCGCCTCAGGCATACTTCTACGGGGAGCAAATTCAAAATTTTAAATTCAGAGACGGGTTGATTTCGTTGCCATTGAGACAATCAATTTAAAAAAACTTTTAGAGCAAACACCTTTGGGTAGCAAATATCGTTTGCAGCTAAAATACGTAATTGGGGTAAAAGATAACATGGTATAAAGGGTTTTTCCTATTCTAATCTGAGGTAATTTCTAATATATTGTGTGGTGTCTTTTTCTGTAAAAGTATTCTGGAATTGACATTAATTAAAGTTTGGATGTTGTTAGGATAAAAGCATAATAATAAGCTATGCATAAAAGCTCCGACTGAATTTAAAGGATTTTATGTTTGAAAATGTTTTACAACAAACAAGAGAACATAAACTGACAGGTTGTGTATAGAGGAAAGAACATTGAAGTTCCTTTCTAAAGTGCAAGCAGTGCATATGGCATCTATCTTATTCGGAATACTGAAAGTGTTGTATTTTTATGCTTGCTTTTAAAGGGTAAATCTACATAGTTGGTCTCTAGTAATATTAACAAAAAAATGGGCAACGCAACCTATTGATTAGTCACCTGAATTCCTAAACGTTAACAACAACCAGTATTATCATATTTTAACGTCTTTATCTGTACTTATTGGTAAACTGCATTATGATACTTTCTTGTCGAACTCTACACCATTTCATAGTTTTGCATATTTGAACATTCTTTTTTCTGGAGGAATACACATCTATGTCATTGTTTGTTTTGTAACAGAATTGGCAATTGGCAACACAACATTTTCTAGGTAGAGATGTGAAAGAGCGTGCCCTGATCAACAAATATATTGCCTTAGTTTGAGTTTTGCGATAAGTGACATAGTTTATTCCCGAGTTGCATTTATAGTCCCGGAATACCATGGGTGGCAAATTCAACACCCAATGGTCTCAATTAAACCTTGAAGAATATGCTACCTGATGTCTCAAACACATGTATTAGATTCATGTACATTCTTCACTTCTATGGATGCAGTTCAAGAAGCATGTATTTTGACCAAATGGATCAAATTAAACATGGCAAACACATGGGGATGCTAAGAAGTTCCAGACTTCTCCTTCCTCCCCCCATTTCCCAATTTCGATTTATATCTCGTATAAAAGTGATATGTTAAAATGTGATGCTGCAGAAATGTTGTTCCTCCAATAACTGCTTCTTCCTGTTTCCGACGTTTAAAGTGGTCATGGCGGAGGCAGAAGCTAGTTTCACGGCACCGAAGGCTCAGTGTGTAAAAAATTGTCCTTTCCTCCAAGGATAGTCTGTGAAGGGCATTCTTGGCGTGGTTTGGCAAATATTGGAGGATAAGTGTCCTTTGCATAATACCATTAAAACCTGCGCAACTATATTGAAGACTTGAGATTTCAGCGTCGATGACGAGACTCGCAGTGGCTATGCTGCATCAGTGATGGATCCAGTATCATGTAATGCTGTGAGTTATAATATTTTTATGGTTCGGTGATTACCAGTTGCAAAGATTTAAGAGACACTGAACATTTCCCCTGAGGGTGTAGGATTCATCTTCTATAGTGTACTGAACATGACGAAGCTTTCTCACAAATGTGTCCCCAAATACTTGAACAGTGATCAGAAGGCCACCTAAAGTAATCGGAGATCATCTTGGTTCGTTTTCATGCTAGTGAACAGGGTTTTCCAGAGCTCATCTTTCAAAGAGCCTGAGTAATAGACTTCCGCTTTTTAATACTGAGGAAAGATGTTTCCACATATTTCTTGGCAACGTTTATGAATTGATTGTTGATTTTAGTACCACATGTGTACTATTTGGGTAAATAATGTGATCTACTCAGCTTTTATAATTACTAATTTACTTTATTTAATTATGAATGCAATTATGTATATTTATGTTGTTTTCTTTTAAACTAGAATACAATGTAATTTCTGAGGAAAAATAAAGAAGGCGGGCAGAGATCTTCAACGCCAACACTTTTAACATTGAGCATACGAAAAAAAGCACATACACACATACGTAAATTATGACGTGGATGAACTATTCCACTTTCTTCTAAACAGCCATCTTGTGTGACTAGATGGGCGTTACTTAACCAGCGCGTATATACGCCCATATTACTAATAATACGATATATTAGAACAATGAACTGCAATAACCTTAATAAATTTCATCATCTTGAAAATCATATAAAAAGGGCTGTCGAATTAAGCTGGCCCTCGATCGTTCACCACCAGCACTACCGAATACTTCTCCAGAAGGACGCTCTGAAAAGAAAGTTGAAGTTAGAACTCTGCCAGAATTTTTGCAGCAGATCCAGTATTTTTTTTATCATAAGCAGTCTTTTTATCCTAACGATCGTGAGGACACTTCAGAATTATACAACTTCCTACTTATGTTCCCAAGGGATGCTTCTTGGCTTTTAATATTTTCCTGTGTTTGAAAAATAGGATTTGTCGTCTGAGCAACGTATAAGCCCTGATATTGATTTTATCTCAAATTCATTAGCCTAAATTAACTCATTCAGTGTGTGCGCTTATGTTTTAAAACATTTCGTGTTTTAAATCTGCGCCTTTCAAGGAAAATATAAACTTGGTTTCCTCCCATTTCTTAGAGTTAAAACCCGCAAATCCCGCTAGAGATAAAAATCTTAGCTCACTTACTTGAACGTCCCCTGTCGTAAGTTCTTACCATCAATCTGAGTTACGCCTATGAATTGCTTCATTTTGCCCCATAGTGCTACAATAAAATCTACCAATTTTATGATAACATTCAGCTGAATTTCACTTTAGTTTCAGCAACTTTTCGAACTTAGCGAACTAACAGCTTAATTTCATATACGTTTACATAGTGGTTTTGGAACGCTGTCGTTCGATCTCAGTTCGAATCGGTTAGATCCCGTATATCAGACATCCAACACTACATCTCATATAATATTGCACAAATGAAAACAGTATATCAAATTTTGGCCCCAGACGCATTGGAAAAATTGCTATATTTTATCTGTTCGGTATTAAGCTTTCAGGACGAACATAACAGCTGGACATATTCCAGAAATTTAAAAATACTATTATTAATGCACTCTTGGAAGCGCAATATTTTTTAGCATATTCCTTTACTCTCCAAGTTACGTCAACAATATACAATACTATCGAGTATTTTGTCATTAGCAACGACAAATCTACATTTTTAATTGCTAAATTACCACATACAAATAATTCGATTGGCATAATCTACATTCGGCAATCAGCAGGATTTAACCTATAAAACTTCCAACACAATGGAACCGTGGATGTTACCGTTATGTCAATTATACGCCGCAAAGATAATACAATTCATTCGTCTTTGTGCTCCAAAATATTCACGTTCAATCACGCTAGCGCCGGAACAGGAATCAAAACTTCCGGAAATACTCATTTGTTGTGCTAAGATTGTTTTTGACAAACAGAAATATGTTACCATTTTGCAAGAAATTGATACAGAAAATTCTGGCTTTTACCTAGCTTATTTAATGTAAAACAGGTAATGCATTCTTTTTAAGGCGGAAATTGGTAGACAACAATAACATACAATTTACAATAAAGGTACATACAATAATGTACCTGTGAAATCCAAAATTCAGAATTATATACGTTCAAGCCGGTCAACACCCGTGGACGCGATTATCGCCAAACCAATTCTAGCGACTCGGACGACACCAAGCATTCTGATTGCTCATCCAAATCTGACGAAAGCGACAGATTGGCGACTTCAAATGTAATAGGATACAACAATAGCTTACCTTTGCCATGATTTAGCTCTAAAACAGGCTCAATCGATTCTCTTTCCAAATCGTTTGAAGATGTGGCCAAAAAATAATTGGTCGCAAGAAAAGTACAAAGAACGGCTACCTACGACATTTTTTTAATGATAGCGATATGATTTAGGTGTCCATATATTCAATATGACCTTCAAGATTTGACATATGACAACTTCAAGAAAACAATTTTACAAATATTTAGGAAACCGACTGCATAGGTTGATGTTGGAATTAAATTAAGCGAAAGGGTACAGCGAAAACGGGTAAATGTGACCAACTACGTCATCGATATTCAGGCTTTACTAGGAAAATTTGATTACGACATCGATGAAGCCGCTACGGTAAGTCTTATCACCAATGGCTTGAGTCCATATTACATTGAACAAATAGGAAGTAAAGTGTTCCCTACAGCAAATGAACTTCTTACAGAACTGCAAGCAATTGAAACAAACGCGATATACATTGTACAACCGACAACGTAAAGTTCGTGCAGAAGATAGGCACAAGAGAAAACACCGCAAACGTTCATATTCTACTGATTGTTTATCATCATCAGAATCGAATTCTGACTCTCAATCTGAAAATTCTTAAGAAGAAAATGGGAAATGGATAAAAGCATCCCCGAATCTTGCCCACTAAACAAAAGGAAACCGCAAACAGATGAAGACTTTGAAGCCTTGCAAGCTCAATTGAAAATATTGTCATTGCAGTAACGAAAATATCCACAAAATGTGAAACGTAAATCGCAACCGCAATCCGGACAACAACAAAAGCAACAACAACCTCGCCAAATTATTGCAGGAATCAAGGAATCAACTATAAAGGCAAAAATTACTATCCGAATTTTCGCTACAACAAGAGAAATAATTTTCGCCCACAAAATACATATCCAGAGGCTAATGCAAAAGATGAAAAATATAATAATTATAATGGATAGGACTACTGAGCAAACTTCAAACTTAAAGGTAAAAGCCACTAATATGTTTAGGGAAATTTATAAAATAGATTTTTAAAATATGAATAACATTAGTTAAAAAATATAAATATATTCAAATTAAGTGGAAATCTTTCAATTCTTATTCCATAAATTTAGCACAATCATATGTATTTTATAAGATTAGAGAACTATTCTTATTTATTAGATATGAAAAGTTAAAAAGCTAACTCAAGTAATGTTTTGTGATCAATATTCATTTCAATGTAAAAGTTAATTTTTAATGATAATGTTACATGTTTTTAAAATACTCCTTTAAAAGAAATTTTGAATAATGTAAAATTATTAAAATTGTTATAAATTGTAAAAAACAAAATTAAAGTCTAATTATCTTTTTGTCATAGCTTGAATTCGTATGAACAAAAAATTACTTTTTATAGTTTCCATTGATTATTTTTATTAACTCTTTTTACTCAATGTGAATATAACTTAGGAAGAGATTGCTACCATAATCATCATTACTCCGCGCTGGCATGGAGAAGTAAAAATAAAAAATATACACAACAATTGGGTGGTGGAATGGAGAGAGAGAGACAGATAAACTTTAAAATACTTTAAAGTTTTAGGATGGAACGTTCAACTCTGATCTAAAAATTATCTGCATCTATCTCCTCTTAATTGACAATGACATAAGCGCTACGAGTATTTTCAGTTCATAATGTTAGTTGATGTTATACCTACCAGTCTTTCCCCTTCTCAATTTCCTCTCCAGTCATCGTAACAATTACAGGTGTAACGTATTAAAACTTGCAGTCGAATGGAAATAGAGTATATTATTTGAATAAAAATAATTTTCCTGTTAAAATAAAGTATCTGGTTTTGAAGAGGTTCTGAAGTAAAGTAAAGAGGTTCTGAATCATTAATTGGAGTTTTCTAAATATTTAATTTTGAATTCAAAATGTTTCTAGAGTATAACAGAAGGTGAATTACATGAAAGTAAAATATATAAACGATTTCATGAAGTGTTCTCAAAATGATCTAAAACTGTTGTATGAAGATCTCTTAAAGAAAAAACCTTATAAATGTTTATACTGGTACAAAAATTATTTCACGACTAATACGGTTATAAATGCTTTTAGTGGTATAGATAAATTATTTCATGAGTAATAAATGTAAATTGTTAACTTCTTCAGCTTTATTTCCCTGAGAAACTAATTTAATATCTTTAATGATCATATTAAATTACTTATTTCCTCTGCATTACTCATATCAAACGTTACATAGTTTAAGTTTCTGAAAGGTATGAATCAGGAAAGTAAAATATTATTTAATTTTGTTTCATTATCTATTTATTTTAGCATTTTCAATTTTAATCTAATTAGAGGACTAAATATTATTCATTATTTCATAAAAATATTTCCTAATTTATATTAAACAACATAGATGTAGAATTTAAATTGTTTTTGTTTTACATCAATAGTGTATAAAACTTTTATGTATGTATGATCAAAAGTAAAGTTCTTAATTTTAGAATTTTTAAATTAGGTTTATTGTTCTTATAAACTTAAGTTTGAGATTTCTATTTGCCTTTTATTAAGAGTGAAACTGATCAAACATTTTCTTACAGCTGTAAAATGATATTTTAGTTCAGCAAGTTATAAATTATAGTTTTCTACTTAATTATGAAACTAAATTATACAAATTAAAAAAATGTTTTTAAAATAAAACAAACCTTTTTCAAAAAGGTCGCAAATGAATTTTAGTTAAAAAAAATAACAATATATTTCTTTTTCCAAATATAATTATGAAAATAAATTTTACTAAATCAAATTACAAAATATTCTGAATGTAGAACTTTATCTTTAAAAGTGTCAGTTGAAATTTCTTTTTTGTTTCATTTTAAATAATGTGAAAACTTGATCCGAATGTTTAATCTTTGTACTGAAAATGATTTTCTGCAAGCATAAAATTATATTTTACTATGTATATGCTCTAAAGATTTTTTTATTATTTCCCATCTTAAATATTCAATGTCAGACAAAATAAATCTCCTGTGATTATTATTATGTTTGTAATAAATGGAAAAGTAATTGTATACCTTACATCTTTTCTAGAACATAATTTACTTTATTTGTACAAGTTAAAAGAAAAGCTGAAAGTACAAATTGTTAACTAGAAAGTTTGTTATTACAAATTTTCAATGTGATCGATGTTAAGGTAATAAAGAATTTTCAAGACAGCATTCTTTTTATTTATTTTTTCATAAATCCTACTACACATTAACATTATATTTTCAACCTTAATATGATAGAACTTCTCAGTTATCTTGTTTATTACAAGTAATTTACAAATATGAACATAAGTATAATGAAGTAGTGTGAAATTGTTATTATTAATGTTAGTAGGTTTTAACTATATACATCTAGGAGTATTTAAATAGACTTTATCTCAAATTACAATTAAGCATTAAAGATTATGTTAACAAAATTTTTAATATTTATTATTAAAATCTAAAAGTTTCATTTTTTGAAACTAAAATTTCAAGTCTAATAAGTAATAAATAATTTTATTTTGCCTCTTTTCCGTCCGTCAATTATTTATCTTATCTTAAAATAATTTTAATATTTACGAACAATTCTTTCTTAAAAGCTTCAAAACGAAGTTAATTGTGTATCATTTACACTTAATCTATTTTTATATCGCTTATTTTCTTTCTGTAACTTATTTATTTTCGGTTAATTTTTCTTTTTATTAACATGTTTTCATTTTGTTTAATTAATTTTGTAACTTATTGATTATACTTAAACATAATCTAATATAATTTATTTTATTTTCAAGATTGAACTTTTAACAAAGTTTTTATTTTGCTCTTAAAGTATATGAAAATAATTTTATTTGAATTTTTATATAAGTTAATAATAGAAAATATTTTATTGTAATAATTCATTAAATAAAGGTTTAGTAGAAATATAATGTATTTTACAAATTATTATTTTAGTTAAAAATGTCATTTTAAAATTTTACTTGAACGGATTTTTCTCTAACTTATTAATTTGAACTTAAAGTTTATCAAAGTGATTTTATTTGATGACATTTTTATGTAAGTTAACAATTAGAAAATATTTTATTTAACGTAAGGTTAATAAAAGTATAATATATTTTACAAATAAATGTTTTAGTTAAAGAAAAAACTCGTTTTAAATTATTTTTATTTCAACGTAATTTACTGCAAGCTATTTATTTTGCATTTAAAGTTCATGAAACTAATTTTATTTCAATTTTCTATGTAAGTTAATATTTAGAAAATATTTTAGTTAAGAAAGTTTAATAAAAAGGTATAATATATATTTTAATCTCGAAAGTTTTTTAAAATTAACTTTACTTCAACGAGAACAAAAATGTTGTTTAATTCATTTTTACTCCTGTAAGTCATTTTTTACTTAAAACTTTTCCTTTTAAATATAAATATTCCAACTTTAGAATTTTTGAAAACAAAAGTATCATTCAAATTTTCCTGAAAAGGGTAACTAGTTCCATATTTTATCTCTAAATATGTTTTTCTCTTAAAGTGTTATCATTTCACGTTGTAAATAAAAGAAGATTAAATATAATTTTTACAATTTTATTTCATACTCGTAAAAGTACTAGTATAATAGTGTATGTATAATAATAATAATAATATTACAATTTTATCTTGAACAAATCTTCCACAAGTTTTGAACTCTACAAGTTTAACTGGTATTGAAGTGCATACAGTATTTACGCCGCAACTTTTCACTTGCTTAGATATATGGTAAGTACAACACTTTACATTACAATTAAAATTTAATAAGCTAAGCGAGGCATCGCCTTCATCATTTACATTCTTTAGTTGAAACACTTTTGAATCCATTACAGTTTTCAGTATATTTGCAAAAAATAGTAGATCAACTTCGCAGATTTGTGCAATTTTTCTTCTAATAAGAGTTAAAGTATGACCATTTAATGTATCCCATGATAATACGTAACATTTTCAGTTAACCATTCATAACTGTTTTTGATAGCCTATAGCTAATTCTACCATTTCATGTGGAAGTTTTACCATAAAATGAAACATTAATGTAGGATCACTTGAAATTTCTATTGTTTCGCATTAAAGTGGTCAGAAAATTTATGGTTAAAAAATTTGAACACATTTAAAAGCATAGGATTATATTTTAAAACCTTGCACATCAATAATTTATTATCTTGAATCAACTAAAGATTTTACTGGAGTAAATCACTGTTCAATAATAGTTGGAATTAGTTGTGCAAAAATATATGTATGTTGAAAAATAATTCTATATTTCTGAGAATAATATTGACAGAATAAGTTAAATGTCGTTCTTTCTTATAAATGTCATAATATTCAGCGAATGTTTTATCTTTGTTTACATGATTCACTAAATGTTTTGAGATTACATATCGACTATTGCACTGATATATACACTGGTGAGCAATGTTTAATGTGCATGCACTACAAAGAATTGGATTTTGATGTAAATACGTTTTTACTATTTGTAATATACACGAGTATAAATTAGCAAAGCACTTCAAAAGTACACTCCATCATTGTTTTTGTTTCTTTCTTCCTTTTTTCTTTCTTTCCTTCAAACTAGCAGTTTAAATAACAAAGTCAGTGTTTTCAGGACCACATACTATTTCTTTTCAAATTAATTTATCATTTACCTCTTCCACTTTACGTTCAAGTAAGTTTTGTAATCCATATTCAGAAGTCACTATTGTAACTTCACCACAATTTTCATGATTTGTTAAATAAGCATTATATATATGCATAAAGTTAGTAGGTTTAAACACTATGTTCCAAGTATGAGCATTGAAAAAATCATTCCGTTCAAGTTCATTCAAGTTCCAATTGAGACAAGTTTTTGCTAGCTGGTTAAGAATATAGTGGAAAATAGCTGCACAGATTTAAGGCGAAATAAAACAAATAAAATTTATATGGCTTCCCAAATACAAAGTTCTTCAATAACATGAATCCTGCACTGGCAAGACGAAATATTAAGTTTTCAAAAACATAGGTGTATAATTCACAGAAAATTTTCAAAATTAGTGAAGATTCACTCTGGAAATAACCATAAGATAAAACATAGCTTGATTCACTAAAATTTTCTCCACTATGAGAATCACTTTCAAACTTTGTTGCACTCTAGAAAACACTGCTCACTGTCAATGTTCAATAGCACAATCAAAACTAATCAGTAAAGAAGGACTAGCAGACCTATTTTCAATATGCACCAAGGCTAAGTCGCACGTTCTACTTCCTCTACTGCACAAACAAAACTGTCTGATGAGTTACTATCATCACATCATAATAAGCTTTGCGAAGACATGAAAAACTGATACTGGTTAACCTCGTAGTGTTACAAGTCTATTCCTACGGCTGCTGGTGGGAACTAATTTAATCTTTACTTTTATTGTCCAATGAAGAGGCACTTTCAGTTTAGGTGGGGGGAAAGTATAACTCAGATCATGAACTTCAACGTTATACTTTCCCAATAACAAGACAGCACGTTCAGGTTTTTCATATATAATAATAAATATGTGCTTTAATGCATGACATCAAACTTCGGTAACTCATCTTGAACTACCAGTAAAATAAAAATACCAATTTAATAAGAGATTAGGTGGTCAATTATAATCAAATCTGGAAACCAAATCTGTCCTTTATGATTAGTTCTTCACGTAGTTCCACTCTTTTGATTCACAATAGGAAAAAAATCCGTATTCAAACTTTGCTTTTAAATGATTAGATCCAGAATGAGTATTTACGTAACAATTTAAGATCTCATCTACATTCTTTAGATTTATTAACGCACGATAAACACTACCATTCAAAAACTCAAGACGGTTCACTTTACTTAATGGTGTTCCACAAATTAAATATTCCATACACATGTTCACTTTTCTGCTTCTTCCAAAATGCATATGCTGAACAAAGCAGAATGTCTTTACTGTTCGAATTACGAATTGATTTCAGTATACAAGGTTTGCAACCCATTTTTATCGACATCCACAAGAAGCCTTTGCAGGTGATGAAGATGGGAAGTTTGCAATGGTATATTCACTGGCATTGTGTTCCATGGCTACAATAAGACTAAAGTTTTAATTTTAAGTATGTCACTGAACATCTGCTTCCTCCTCCGAGCTTCAAGGTGCATGTTCCAAGAACACCTAGAGTGCGAGACAAAGAAAATTGTTCGAACATGAAAAGATGGGGGAAAAGATACAATAGTGAAATATCAATCATGGTCTATTCAGAACTTAAAAAAAGCTATATGAAGATTAAGATCAAGGTAGCTTAACGTAAATGCTAAATAATCTGCACAATCACATAAACACTTAATTATCTACTTATTTCGTGTAAACAGTTTTATAAGTTCACTTATTCAAAGTTCTTCAAAGTAAAGTCAAATTTTACTTCATTCATTCTGAGTAAAAGTAAATTGCGAAAAAATTCTCAAGAAAATTGAACATTATCAAAATGCACATAATTTCAAAGTTAACATTATAAATATGAAAAAAATCACAATATTCATTATCAGTTTATATGTGCCTCTCCTTATAATCTGGTTCTGCAATAATGTATTTCTGAAATATTTTCGTCTTTAATTCATCCGCTCTGAGTAAAAGTAAATTGCGAAGAAAATATTCAAAAAGTTTAACACTATCAAAATAAACATGTTTCAAAAGATACGAAAAAATCACAGCATCTATTATCAGTCTATATGTGCGTCTCCTCAAAAACCTTTCTTCATCTACTGAAAGTGTAACACAACGATGTATTTGGCGATTGCGTACATTATAGAAACATTCAGCACACAATAAGGGAGAATTATTTTTATATTTACAATTTTCGATATCTTCTAAAATACATATATCCGCATATGTAGCTTCTATAATACATATATAACTTCTAAAATACAGATACATAATCTCGTATAATAAAATTTCAGTACATTATTAACTATTAAACCGAACAAAATTATACTAAATATCCACAAAGATAGAAGTAAAAAAAATATTATAAATAAACTTTTAGTTTGGAGGTTAAATTAAAATAAATTCAATTAAATTATCAAGAATTCTACTAATAGATTTTCCCGTATATGACGCTACTTCTGACTTGTATATTTGTGTTTCACTTATATTATCACCTACCCGACCGATTACTTGTTTGAATCTGTTCCTAACACTAGCAGAAAATTCAGATTCAAGAATAAATTGATATAGACGTTTCAAAAACGATTTAATCTTTACTGGTCCAGGTCTGTTTGGTCGAATCATACTTACTTTTGGATGTGTCTTAACAGGCTTTCCAATGCTTGCAAGTTGCTATAATACATGTGAAGGCGGAGAAATGTTTGGGAAAACTCTTATAAAAATCTCGTTTCGTGAATTTTGGGTATCTGACGACCCTGTTACTGCACTTATGGTGAAAATGTATATCTCAAAAAATACCAGCAGAAAAGTGTTTGTTTTTAAATATATAATAGAAGTACCCACAGCACCTTTCCTGTCACACTCTTACAATCCATATCTTATCTCAACTTTCCAATTATATGACTCAAATGGCTCTACGGCGTTTTTGTGTGAAGATATGGCGCATTTCTTGTATAGAAAAATGTATTATTTTTTCACATGGCGAAACGGGAGGGGAGGAAGCTCTATGCAGGAAGATGAGTTTAGGCGGTTACTGGAATTCCATTGTAAGGGGTTGGAATTACTTTCAGCTATTACTTACGTACGACAAATAGGCAGGGCAATGACGTGGTTACTGGAGAGCAAGGAGAGCGGGGCAATGACATGGTAATTGGCATTTCTCGTAGCGAAAATTCACAGGGTGATATATTTCTTATAGAAATCAATGTTAAAATGCTCGCTGGCAGATA
>JAGDQP010042545.1:0-16513 GCA_022664845.1 Lepisma saccharinum
AAAAAAAAACAACGTAAAAGTAGTGACTCCCAGGTTCGATCCAAGGTTCCTTGAAGGAGCTTTCTAGGAACGTTGGGTTCGATCAGCTTTGAATTCATCAGCCAACCAGGATAAATTAACGAGGTAGGAGTTGCACGTGTCGGTCGGGATTGGTGCGGGCCTGGATTTGCAGGACTCTAATTCGTGCAAAATGGATATCTTCGTAAAATGATGAATGCTTTTCAACTCAAAAAGTATAGTGAAGTAAAATCATATTCGCACGATGATAAACGAAAAGATGAGCCAACTTAGGTTAGCCATAAAGAATTACATATCTAAATTGCAAGCCAACCAAAGTTAGACGAAACAAAAACAACTTTTTACTCTACTTCTAAAAACAAATATTACCCAATTGTCTTCTCTTATTCTGTCTGAGGGTAAAATATATATATATACTCCTCCCTTCGGGGAAAGACCTCATCCACTAGTGGATTGAATATGACTGTGATATATATCATGCAACATATTTTGTGTATTTTGCTGCTAACATCTTCTTTGTAAGTAAATAACAACATAATATCAGAAATTATAAAGCATAAATATCGTGCCCCATTTTTAAGAACTGACAGAAACAGACGTTTTGTCTTGTCTTTCGTGCATAACATTAGTGTTCTATGGAATACTCGATTCATTAAGAAAGAAATAATTACCTAGTAACCATAGGTTTCAGCGTTCATTTTCGTTTCTTCATGTTCGGTAAGGATCTTTTCTACTGGACAATTTTAATTACGTATTTCAGTAAATTTCAACTAATGGCCCAACTAAAGTAAAATTGCGTTAGGTTCCCTGTTTTGCTGTTTCAAATGCGATCTCTCTCTCTTTTCTTTCGTACATACTACAAGAAACCATAAATATTTTTCCAGAAGCCAGGACATGCGATAATGATTTCTCTCAAAGAAAAAAAAATATCCAACCCTTGCTCGTTCATGCACACACTCTCAGAATCACACATCGCCCCCTCTACGTCAGTTGGGTGGCCTATCTTCTAGGCTTGGAGAAAAATCGTGTATAATAAAGTCATGTGAACATTTTTTTGGCCATGATAGTACATGCTAATATATATTAATTCAAGAGTTCGTATGTACTCCTAATAATGTATGTACTTTAAAAAAAGTATATACATATAGGAATAAAGAAAAGCAAGACTTTCGTAAGTTAAAGTAATGGTCGTCTGTGTGTCGTTATTACGTCTAACCCATCCTTTACCTCTTTCTTATTAGATGATAGTGAATACTTGTTTGTATATTGAAGGGTGTGGAGAAAATATTAATTGACCAAAGAGCTTGTTGTGAAAGTGCACTTATAGGATAACGTATTTATTTTGAAAAACTATTTTGAGGAGTACGATATCATTCTGTTAAGAGCCAGTTGAAGCGAAAATATGTTTTTCTTATTTCTCATGCCTCGGGTAATATTATATCAGTTGTTAATCTTCTATTCTCGTTTTCCGTGTCAGCATTTTGTATTTGTACACAAACCTTCTGAGTTATTCAAATACGTACTCCAGTTGACAGTAGTCAAAATTTTGGATATAATATATTAATTCCATTCAATTATACGAACGAAATTGAGTTCCATCGGTAATATTTCAACTCCATTCAGTTATACGAACGAAATTGAATTTCATTATTTGCTACACATTGGATCAATTGTGCATTCAATTATTCGAACGATCAGCGGGTCCCTCATTGATCAGATAAGATTGTGGAAGTCATTCAGTTGTTGCAGTTCGATATTTACTGACATAGTGGTAGTCATTTTGTTCTGTATTTTATTACTTCACTTCAAAATTAGATTGAAGTCATTCGGATTCCAAAGTAGTGCGAAGTCATTTGGTTATTCTGTTGTGTAATTAGACTTCACATTGTCCAGTTCCGTCACTGGTTATACAAGAGATCGAAAGGAATTTTTGGTCAATGTGTTGTAATTAATATTGTTTGTATTAGTCTGAGTATTGTGATATTTACAAACACGATTATCTGGATACCTCTGAAGCTTGAGTGAGAGTGTGACGTAAGTGAATAAAAAAAACTTCATGCTCACTAAAATTTCCATTGTATTAGCTCTTTATATATAATTCAATATAAAAATAAAACTTCATACTGTAATTTTCCGTATATTTATTGTATCAAATATTTCACTAAGACATACAGAAATGTCTACAGATGTAGGTGGTTGATAAATCGTCATATTAACTTGTGTAATAGTAATACGATTTCTGTTCGTCAGTTACTATAAATGCAATTATATTTTTGACCCTTAACATAGTTCAATCTGTGTTGGGTACCCATCTCAGTAGTTTCATTACTAAACATTATACCGACTAGGCATCCTTTCTTTAAGCAGAAATAACCAGGTTTGAATCCCGAGTCGGTCCAATGCTGTGTCGACTAGCCTGCTTTCCCCTAGTTAAAGTTGTATTGCCTTGACCAGGATTGAACCGGAGCCTGTGCTCTGATGGAGTAACGGTACCGACTAGGCTGTAACGACCTTAAAATCATAATATACATTCATCTTATTATTATTAAGTGTAGCTAAGCATTAAAACATGGGGCTGATCGAGTTCCGAACCCTAGCCGTTCCGAGAACGTGCCGTCTACACGCTATTTATGTGCTGTGATTGGCATCTGAAGCCGAAATCGACCGCTTACGCTCTTTGAAACAAGAACAATCGTTGCTATTTGGTATTTTTTCCAGAAATACTATAGAAATGATACATCAATGTATTAGAAACACGTTTCTTTGAATATTTACTTTAAACACTGAAAAACTTTTAATATTGTACTTACTCATAATTTGTAGCTGTATTATTCCCCTGTAAACATCCTTTATCTCATATACACTGACCCGAATATAGCTATAAAATCCACAGACAATAATATTAATTGTGTCATATAGGTAACTTCATGTATATCTGTATGTAAATATATCTCTGTCTCCACTGTTGATAATGGATCAAACTACTTGGGAATCTTTATGTATGCATATCTGTATGTGTTTGAGTGAACATCTCCAAATAATACCTTCCTCCCTCTGTTGGGAATATCTATAACTATTTATCGATAAAACCACTGTCTGGGAAGCACGTGGAGAGGGGAGACAAGAAGTGTATGTGAAGACACGTGTCGACGTGTGTCGAAATGAAGGGGTCTCTAGCATGGCAATATGGGGGGAAAGCAGTAGCTACTGGGGAGGGGGGCTATTGTCTACGATTATGTTAAATGTTTCTACACCGTATAGAGGAAGTAATACAGAGGGGGTAGAGAGAAGAGTTTTTTAAAGTTTTTTTTTTACTTTTTTCCTCTATGAGAGATGTGAGAAGAATGTATTGATTCGCATATCTGCACTTTCCAGTTGTTGAGAGTGGACAGAGGTAGAATTGTTTGTTATTATGTACTATGATTGTATTAGAAATATATTTATTTTAATAATTACACTGAATAATTGTCCATAAGACTTTATATTTCAAGAGAAAATGTGTATTAATTATCGAAAATCATACAATGAAATAGCATCTGTATTTTGCGCGATATCTTAAGACAATACTTGTTAATAATAATTTTAATATTGTATTTAAAATAAAATAAATTATAGTAAGAAATAATTAAAAAGTGATTTCTGTCATTTATCTGAGACTCTCATTGGGTTATCAGTATTGCAAACTCTTGCGAATTGTTACAGAATGTGTATTTAGACGAAAACTAATATTTTTGCACTAAATTTGTACTATTTAAGTAAAACAACTGGCAACACTTCATCGGCGAAGTATCTTACGTTATCTCTACTGTGAAAGTGCGTCAAAATTAGTTTAAAAGATTTCACTCAAAATTCAAACAAATGAAGTTAAATAAAAGTTTATAAAAAATGCAAGTATCTTAGTACCTTTACAAAGGTTTATTCACGTAATCCAGGTAGCAGGAATAGAAAATCCCAGCCATTTTGTTACGACCGACTTCACACCATCTGTACGACATCACCCCTTTCTGCTGTACTTTATTGCAATGCAATGTGTATTCCCCCCCCCCTCCCCATGATGCAGTGTCAACCATATTTGATATGGCGTCCATAGTGGATGACGCAAGTGTCCTTTTAGAATATTGGGTGAAAGGAAGTTATACTCCAATTTTTACAAAGATACTAATTTTGCCTGGATTTGGGTAAATAATTTCCCCTGCAACCTGGACTAAGAGCGAAATACCCTTTGTTAAGGATCATTAATTCAAACTAATAACGCATATATTCAAGGACACCCTTCATTTATACTAGTGAACTAACGACTACTCGCCAACTGAGCAGCCGTAGCTAAGTTAGTAGAGCATTGGGTTAGCAGTTGGAATGTCTTGGGAACGATCCCAGCGGCCGTCTATCATGAGGTTTTCCATTTTTTATTCATACCAGGCAAATGCCGGGATTGCACCTATAAACTAGGTCTTGGCCGACTACCGTCCACTATGCTTCCCTACACCCTATCCCGGATTGAACCTGAAATGCCTAAAGGACATAAATTAATTAAGTTCAAAATTACCCGCGGTGACGCGGTGAAATATGCTAACACCTACATCTGCACAGACGTGAAATATATTCTGTTTAGTGTTTAATAAGTTTATATAATTTTTAATTTTTATTTTTAGTATTACTTGTTTAGTGAGTCCATGAATTACTTCTTAGAATTATGCGACGATTTCGGGACAAGAACCGAGACCGACGTGTCAAGTTTGAGACTAAGACGAGACTGAGATTTACAATCGAGACGGAAACCAAGGCTGGAGTTGCAAGTAGAACGAGCCTGTTGTCAGTCTGGTCTCGTCTTGTTTTGATACAATTCCGAAACAACAGCGACAAAACCTCCTAACGAGATTCCTGATCGAAAATTAGAGAAAAAGGATAGACCACAAAGTCTGCGTTGTAGACTGACAAAAGCGTAAGAAAATGAACTCTAGAGCTTGATATTAACAATACCGTTAACAGCAGAATGAGGCGGCATGGTATCCTCAAAGACTTCAAACCTACTTTATCCAAAAATGCATATTACAAAATTGCGCAATGGAAAGGAAATAGGGTATTACCAAACATTCTCTGGAGTACATTTGGGACGAAATAAGCACGAATAAGACGACTTTCGGTATGAGTGCACATGATAAACGTAATCACTGCCATCTAACCGTGTAATGACAGTCTCCTTTACTGATAAAAATACCACAAAGGTTCGTTGAAATCTATGTAATTTACTTCTCTTTATTATGCAACCACACATCCTTTTTAAAAGTATTCGTTTCGCAAAGGAAATTTGTTTGAGATATTGACTTGCCGCAAACGAATTATTGTTACTTGCTGGAAGGTAGTCCTATTTATCCTCATCTCGACCCAATTTTACTTCAGAGAAGTTCTGGCAAACCTCTACTACCTTCATGAAATCCCTTGCGCAACTACTGCACAATTTTGGAATATGTATTTCTTAATAGATCAGGTTTGACGTCTTTGAGAGTTCCATGCCGATTTAATTCTACAGTTAATGGTATTGAAAATATCAAGACCTAAAGTTCATTTTTCCCACAATTTTGGCTGCCTATAGCTCCGAAATGAATCATTTGTGCCCCCCACCCCCCCGATGGTTTATGCCATTTTTTTAATGTCAGGAAACGCTTGAAACAGACAACAGTTTTCAGTAGCATAAAAATTATACATTGTCATGTTTTTGTTATAATTTATATCATAAATAACTCATTTTTTTTACCTTTTTATTCAGGTATTATGACCAAAGTTGAATTAGATATGTTCCAATCTGTGCCAAGTGGTGAATTCAACACTTACTGGATACCGTGCACATGGTTCATCAGCTTGCTCAAGGAGACCAAAAAATCCAACAGGATATCAGACAGTCACGGACTCAAAATCATCATGGAGGTACGAATGTTATCATTAAAACAACATTATTTGGATGTTACGTAATACAGTACAAATACTTCTTTAAATATGTGAGTAACATGTTTGCAATATTATCATTAAACGTTCGTGTATCAGAAGTAGCATTTAACGCGGGGAAAAATAATTTTGGGAATATTAAAATCTCTCCCTCCTCGATTTTTAAAAATGTTTGTCTTGAATTAAGAGTTTGATAATTTGAACGCTTAAAACAATACTAAATAGAAAGCATACCTTAGTATTGTAAAAAAAAAAAAAAAACGAAGAAGCTCTTAATAATATTTTGTATATTTAAAATGGATTTCTTTGACCGTGTAACGTGCAAAATAATATCATTTCGCAAATACTGTGCGATATTTAAAGGAATTTTCCGATATTCTTCTACTTTTAACACAAGATTCCATCTTCATAAATAACTTTATTTTCAATAAAAGGTATCGTTACTTCAAGTGGGTTAAAGTAGATTTAAACTTTACATATTTATTTTAAATATAAAAGTATTATGGGCAGTATATATGCATTCCATTTATTTTTATCTTCCTCTTTCTGACTTAATA
The DNA here is from genome assembly GCA_022664845.1 of Lepisma saccharinum. Lineage (NCBI taxonomy): Eukaryota > Metazoa > Arthropoda > Insecta > Zygentoma > Lepismatidae > Lepisma > Lepisma saccharinum. The sequence continues at coordinate 6,519 of JAGDQP010042545.1, forward strand.
ACTTATTTTATGAACGCAGCAGTGTTACCAGAATACTCGAGAATCTGTGAGAGATGATGTTTCACAAATAAAACAGATGAGATCTTATGGTTGAAAGTATATCTAGGTTTTAAAAATAATTAAATTGATTGCTTAGTCCAAACTTGCCTTTTTCTCATATCGTCTTCCGTAAGAACTTATGACAGCTTCAGAAGTAGTTAAGAAAGGTGTGTAGAAGTGGATACAGTGGCTAAACGCCAAGGATGAATTTGCTGGTAGTCTCAGCCAGAACATATGGGTAAAGACTCCTATGATGGCCTAACACGTAATATGTTGAAAAGTCAAGACATAAAACTCCATAATTAATGTAACCTTTCATTTATACCGATTTAAAGTGGTCAGAATTCAGATCCTACTGCCTGTAACTTTGCGTTATGTTTTAATGTGTTTCTGGATTTGATTCAAAAATTTCAGCATCCTTCCAGGTGAGTTGAATTGGAATTCGTACAAAAACAAAATTACCATGTTGTTTACTGAAATTTGCTTGTATTTATTGTTATGAAATCAGATAAAGGTGAAAAGTGTGTGTAGAAAATAACTTGCCGCGCATACTGTTGAGAATCTAATCTACATGTCTTAAGGATGTGTTGTTCTTCAGACATAAAGGTTACTTACTTCCAAAGTTTACTTTCTTACCCTCTTAAATGAGTATTATTAAGTATGTCAATGAATCATTCTCTACTTCACATAAACATTGCATAGATCACATATCTTTTAGTTTTATAGTTGGAATAAAAGAATAGATACATTTGGACAATCCACTGTAATTCAAGTCTCCTGATCTAGCTCAACTTCAACGATCCATGTGATCTTGCGGTCTGTAGTTTCTAGTCAACCCTTATCATACTTGTTGTTTCTACTTACAATGATTTCTACAGGTGAGGACCACCATAGACGAGCAGGATATTTGTGAAAAACCACTCATATACAACCTTTAACCTCGTAACGTTTAGTTTCACGAATTTATTTTCCTAGCACGCCTATTACAACAAAAATTCCAGGAGTTCACGTCTAAGGAATCTTATGTCATTCTTTGTCGATCAGCAACAATTGAAGAGATTGGTGGATGGCACATTCCACTCCCTGGGCAATTTTGAGATTTGTATGGATGTGAATTCCAGCACCATGTAGCACGTCATTATCAAAAATATTACAACTGTGGGACGGACACCAATTAGTCTAATTGAATGATTTATTATAAAACTTCTGTTCCTAAATCTTAGTACATTCATTCACACATAGATCAAGACCAGTCGTTCGTTTCCCCTAGATTCATAATGAGTGTGATCTGTTTTTATGTTCAGCTGATCCTGACAGTGATAGCTTGAAGAGTGTCATTTTGTGATATGGGACTAGAAATTGTCTCTAACCCGGACTCACCCGATGTTGTAAGAATAATGAAATCGCGACGACTAAGGCGGACAGTGCATGTAGCTTGAATGGGAGAGAAACCAAGATTATATTCCATCTTGGTTGCGAAACCGGAGGGAAAGAGACCGTTAGGAAGACGGAGAGGTTGGGAGGATAATATTAGGAGGGATCTTCGAGAAGTAGGTGTTTATAATGAAAACTGGCTTAATCTTGCTCAGGATAGAATCCTATAGCAAACCTTTCTTACTGCGGCGATGAACTTGTGAGTTCCGTAAGCCAGTGAGTAAGTAAGTAGTAAGTAAGGCAGCCTAAGACAAACTGAGGCGTTAGGCTAGCGACTTATAGGCCGCGAGTTCGAAGCTCGCCAGGGGCATGGATGTTTGTGGATTTTGACTAGCAGAGCCTTAGGAATATCATTGTGACGGGCCGAAGACAAAAGTTACAAGAATGCCCATACAAAATAAAGTTTAAAAGCTTGGTGAAAGAAGTTTACGTAAAAACAGCGTTTCTGCTATTTTTACAAATAGTGGAAACATTTTTTTTCGCTTGTGAATAACAATTGAACGTAAATGGGGAGCTCCACAAATAGAAAATTTCACAATTAGTGAATGCATATAACACTAAACTACACTGTTCACTGGAATCGGTTAAGGTGACGGAACCATTCTTCCCAAAGTGTACTTTAAATTTATATTTGTTTACTTGCATAATTTAAGTATGCAGTTCATAAAAGAAATTCAACGTTTCTAATTTACACCGTTTCCAAATATGAATATAGCCACAAAAATTAATAAATATAATTAACAGAATTATTATATAAATAAGGATACTGAAAACAGGTCTCGTTATTGGAGAATGTTGAGGAGGCAAGCCCAGACTGGATTTAAGCATTGGTTGTCAATGGAGTCAACTAAAAGCTATAAAATAATGCGATAACTATATCGTAATGTTCTGTAAGTTCTGAACAAATGAATGTATGCTGGTTGTCAAAGACGCATTCTTTCCAATATTGGTCTATATAAAAATAAGTAGTAGCGGCAGTTCTTGCAGCATAACATATACAACTTAAACCTGATGTTTACACAACAGACAGTATATTTTATGCATATGAAGATGCGAACTTTTCGACGAAACTATACAACAAAGCTGTGTTCGCTCAACAAGCACTATCAGCTGAAAATACCTTTTTCTACCAAATAACAGTTAACTATGTTAACGAAGAGGTTACTGCCGAATATTTAAATATCGACTATAGTCCATGGGCCAAGCACGTTTTTGGTACCAGTCTAAGGTATTAAATGATATTTGCACACCAGGATTTCCTCACCCTTGGAATTACAAAAATGCAGTCTGGACATGTTGAAAGAGTAACTTTTCAAGATGGCGGCCATTTCAAAATGGCGGTACGACATTTTATAAAAATCGCCTGTATTTCGGCTCTCCATTATCTGATTTTGATTATTCTTTTTTAAAATGAAAGCTCTTAATAAGATCAACACTTCTTGTTATTAGCACCTTTAACCTAACTCTTAACGTTTTTATGATAATTGCAACGTATTATGTTTTCATTACTTTCCGCTGCAAATTTCTTATAACTGGAAATACTAGGGTGAAAATAAAGTACGAAAAATTCACAATTTTCATCGTTGTCACGTCATAGCTATTCCAAATTGCACCGTTCGCAAGAAAATATCTTAAATTATTTAATTATTTCAATGTCACTGCACATTTACAATCAGCAGATTAATATACAGTGTATCTATGAGAAAATATTCTTAGACATTCACAATTAAATATGTTAGTACATTGAAATAACGTAAAATGTAATATTTTCATTGTTACTAGTTTCATCATTACATAGTTCATTCATTTCAGTCTTCTGGTTTTCATCACCATTTTCTATATCAGAACATGAAAAATTACTACATTTACAAGCATACATACATTTCAGCTTGTTTCAAATGCACATAAAGATTGCCTCTGTACAAAGTTTCCTAAAGTTGTAAGTTATTTGCTCTAACACTTCCATCATTTTTAGCAGTCCATTCGAGATCATGTAGTGAAGGTAGAGAGGGTTCATCAACGGGGCTTCCTCGCCAAATATTACGTACATGGCTTGCTCTTAATCCAATGCATGTTGATATAAAATAAGGAAGCTGCCTTGCAACAAACGAACTTTCATTTGCTCACAATTGTAGGATAATGTATACATTACATGTGAAATACTGCATAGATTTTAAGAACTTTTCAGACAACACCGTTTTCGCCTAGGATACAAACAATTTTACAAAATTGTTTGGTCTGGTTTACGGGTTTTTATTATTTTACTTTGCTTTGGTCTAAAAAGGAGCTTGCTGTCACAACCTGTAAATGAGTACAAACTAGGTAGTGTAGACAGAGAGTTGATCCTAAAACAGAAGCAATCTTGATAATTTTTATCGCTCTGGAACAGTTCTTGGTACTTAAGCACATACTCGTATATACATCACATCCAAGTTTCCACAGAAGGTCATTGAAAGTATTAAAACAGGAGAAGAAGTATCTGTCTTCTCAAGCAATAGTAATTGATCCATATTCAGATTGTGCAGCATGTTTGGCATGAAACAAGAGGCCTGTATCTTCCCTTTCATGATTACATTTTAAGGACTTTTTTCTTTTACATTTTCTTTAGATAACATGAAACATTTGTACGTTTTCTTTGTTATGAACAGTTTCTTATCACAAAGGTTCAAGGTGTAATTCCAGTCAACAGTACAACACTGTATTAATATATCTCTTCAGGAGATGCATAATAACTTCGTTTCCAGTTTCTAATCTTGTGTCCTGGTACTGTTCGAGGAATCACTATTGGAGCAGAAAATCTCTTTCGCTTACAAAATGTGAAATTGAGTTGTTATAAACATAAAAATCGACATCGATACGATCACTGTTATAACCATGTTATAGTATTGTATTCAAAAGAATTTCTGATACTAACGAGAGTGTCTGGTGTCTGGTATGAGTACAATTCCATCAATTACATTTGTCACTGGGAACTGAATATCATCAACTCGTGAATCTACCATCTGCTGTTTATGTTTGTCCCAGTGTTAGCTTATTAGGTTCTTTTAAGTAACAATCACAATTTGGTAAAGCCCAACAAATAGGCCGAGTGGCTGCCTTAGCATATCTGTCATGTCATGTTTCCTTAAGTATAGGCAAGAAAAAACATTCTTCAAAATAGCTAGTGATCAGCCCTCAATGCTCTTTCCTAATTACCCGCCGTACTTCCTTGCTTTGCTCTTACATTGCTAATAGCTTTAAGGTTTTATGACTTTTCGTAGAAATTATTGGCTTCTTTCAATCTATGTTCCGCAAGTTCGTTTTAAGCTGTACCCAACCTCTATCTTGCACAATGTCTGTGGTTACATCTTCTGTTGCAGCAATGTAGGTTAAAAAATTGGCCAGATCTTGGGTAATTGTTTCAAAATGATTTATCGAATCAGCCTTAGGCAAGTCAACAACTGCCTCGTCCCTTCTTACACGAGTTTTCCAAAAATCATGATGATTGATCTTTTTATGTTCAATGTTTGTGAGAAGACGTAGTTGTTTCAGACATACACCACGATGTCCTACAATTAGGCTACTATTTGAAAACTGCACTTGATTTTATACTGAAGCCAATTGTTACACCAGATGTCTGACTGTTACGGTTATCTCTCTCTTCTATTTCCTGATCAACTGCGATTTTTGCAAATGGTTTAACCTTACTTAGCTGTGCAGAGCTCTACTTAATAAATGCTGATAATCGTAAGAATGGTCTTCTTTCAAATGTGTCGTTTGGCCTAAACTGATAGATACCGAGCGTTGTTATATTTGTTGTAAGAAAGGTATCATGCAATAATTCGGTTTATTGATTGATATGTAAGTTTAAATTTCCTTCCCTAGAAACACAAATAAAATAATGAATAATTTCGAACATATAAAATAAAGAATAATTTCGAAAGACTCCACATCAGCGATGGCGCCAGGATAAATCCGAGGGCTACAATATTTAATTTTGAATAATTCAAGAGGGATTACTTAAGTTTATGACATGATAGAATAAATATACTGATACATTTGTTCGGGATAAAGTAGATATTGGGGTGGGCTTCAGGTCACCTGTAGTTCAATCCCTGATCCACAGTAACAATAATTACACTTGTTCCTAATCCTAATACTTCCACAAGAAACTTACCTCGTGCTAATACTCTGTCCACATTAAAATATTTAATCTGCTGCTTGCAACGTGATATTATCAACAGGTATTCCCGCTCACTCTCTCAAGCGATCCGATCGCTTGTCAGTACAATCATCTCTTCCTCGAGTGCACTACCATTTTAAACACATCAGAATTTAAAATCAACTCGAACAGAACAGTTATATTCTTTAGAAGTAAAAACAGTTAGTTATGTACTTAAAATACCTAAAATATGCATGTAAATATACACTAGAAAGGAGCAAAATGTGCAAAGCTATATGCGCTTTCGAAAACACCTTAGTTTCTTGTAAATGTTTTATTCCAGTTACTGCAAAGACCTTCATGTTAATAGATGTTCATTCTTCACTTAGCTGATATGATTTACATGGTAAAAATTGCTATTTTTACTTCCTTTTCTTTAGTTCACAATGGTTGATCGTATCCTCAAATCTTACAACGTTAATTTAACTCATTTCCCGACGTCATACAGTGATGAAATTTTGCACAGAAACGTAAGCCAGGTAACAATACAATATTCCATTGTTATTTTCTTATATATTTATTTGTTTTAAATGCATATTTTAATTTCTTTTAACATGAACTTCTTTATCATAAAATAAATCCTAGCCTGCAACGATGTTAGGTTTGACTGATTGCAGAACACTTTAGGATTTGGGTCACAAAACATTAGCTTGAGAAAAAGTATCCGAACAGTGAAATAACTCCAAAAAAATAATAAAAAACTTTAAAGACATACTTTCCTTAAACAGTTCGTTTTTTTAAAGCAATTTTGTTTTTGCATTCAAGAATTTATAAAGTGACTGTATATAAGACATCATGCTTTTCTTTTTAGTCATGCATAAACAAAATTATTTTTTCATTTTAGTACAAATTGTTTAAGGAAAGTATATCTTCAAAAAAAAGTTGTATATCTTTAAAAAAGTTTTTTATTATTATTATTATATACTTATCTTTAATTCACAATGATTCATCGTATCCTCAAAGCTTACAACGTTTATTTAGCTCATTTTCCGATGTCATATAATGATGAAATTTTGCACAGCGACGTAAGTCGGGTGACAATACAATATTCCATTGTTACTTTAAGATATTTCTTTATATGTATATATTTTAAAAGCACATTTTATTTTTAGTAGAAATTATTTATCCTAAAATAAATACTAGCCCGCAACGATGTTGGATTCGACTGGTTGCAGAATACGGAACATCAGCTTGATGAAAAGTATCCGAACACCAAAAAACTAAAAAAAAAAAAATCCTTTCAAATACATACTTTTCTTAAACAATTCGTACTATAAAGTGAAAGTAACTTTGAAATTAAGACAGAAAAATTAATAGCCGCCGCGACCTGGACTCGAACCTGGATCTCCCAGTTGCCGGCTAGGTATGCTACCATTACACAGGGCCGTAGCCAGGCTTGAAGTTTTGGTCGGGCATTCATCGTTTTGGGTCGGGCTTTAAATATTTTTAACAAGCAAGATTGAAAAATACATATCGGTGTTTTAGCAGCTTAGAAAACATTTACAAATTATGTTCAAACATAATTTTTATCAAATTTACTAATGTGACTATAAAATCTGTACATTACAATTTCAAACTAAAGAGAACGATGGTTTGTACAGGACAGAATACGTTTTTATTTACGGTTCCTTTCATAAACAAATCAATGACACTTATATAATACTTATTTTTAAATAATGATTTATTTCTCTCAATCCAATCAGAAAACGTGAAACAGCTACAATTTATGTATTTACGTGTAAGCCTAAAATCTCGGAGTCCATACATTCTTGGCCTCTAGAAAAATACAGTTCATCAACTATTATCAGTACAATTGAAACTTTATATTCTTCCTATCCTTGAATTTACGAAGGAAAATATCCAAGTCGATATTTTCGGTTCTCTTTTTTTTCTTCAAATACTAAGTAGACTAAATTAGCTAGGCGCCTCTGTGGTCTATTCAAGTTGGTAAGAATAGATAAGATAAGATATGATAAAATGAAGTGTATGGGCGGTAAAAGGTAATAATAGAGAACGTTGATTCACACATTGCTGTGCTGCATCCAAATGTGTTGACAAATGCAAGCAATTCGTATGTTTTTTTTATTTGTTTTGTTTTTTTAAAAAGGCAGTACGTTGTTTGAAAATTTCCCGAAATATATGGTCATTCCCTACAATGTTCTGCCTCAGTAGGTATTTCTTCACTACTAGAAATTCTTCTTTGGACGGAAGGGGGATTCCTAGTGATGACAAGTACTTCACTTTTTCAAGATCAGTCATAAACACTTCCAATTGGTTATATCAGTTCACTATTTTCATCAAATCTCGACTCTAACTCACTGATGATGATGATCTATGGTTTATAAAACATCTCTTTTTCTTTAGAACATTTTGTGGGGACTCGGAAGAATGGCCTGGATTAGTGTCAGTTATAGCGAAATCATCCATTGTCACATTCTTTCTCTGTCGCTTCATTGCAGGTTCAGTTTCTGAACCACGTCCAATAAAACGTCCGCTTCCTTCAGCAAAGATTCAAACTGCTCTGGACAACGAAGATGACATATCTGCTCTTTTTTTGACAGACTAAATTATGATTATTGCATCTGTCAAACTAATGTTACGACTCTGTAGCACTTTATCTGCTGGATCCATTAAACTTAATAATATTTTCATGAGTACTGCACAGAAACGAAATTCCCATGCTGTCACCAATGAGCCCAAACCAATGCTTGTTGCAATGTCACTTCCATTTAAGTTTGTGTTTCTGACACTTTGTAATGCTTCCACTATTTCTGTACTGTGCACAGTAAAAAATAGTTGTGTTAATTCAACACAATGCGGTGTCCCAGCGTGACTACCACTTTTGTGTGTTAAATCAACACAACATACGGTCTTGATTTCGGTACTGGGAGAAAAAAATTACGGCTGCAGCTAGACTTGAACATAGGTTACCCAGTTAGAAGTCGAGCGTCTTACCAACTTCGCTAAATCGTCAGACGAAAAATGTACTAGATTGAAACAATTTAGATGATAAAAAAATATTGCTGAACCCCAAACACAAACAAAGTTACTCTCACGACTTGTGCCATGATTTAATCACTTTTCCGTTGGTCAATTGGGGATCACAATCACAATTTATGGAGAATATATTCCATTTCTATGAATGCAAGCGCAGCATTTCACTTGTTGTTACGTTAAGAAAGCAGTAATGCTGCTCAAGTGTTTGGCTGTCGCCATCTTGCTTGCTTTCATAGAAATAAAATACTCTCAATGAATGGGAATTATGATCCTCAATTGGCAAATAGGAAGTGATTAAACCATGCGATAAGTCGTGCAAGTAACTTAGTTTGTTTTGGGGTATCAGCAACATATATTTGATCCCATACACTGTTTAAATCTATAGTGTAGTCGTTTAATTCAAATGTTGTTCACTAAATATCGTTTGCATCTAGTACATTTTTTGTCTGACGATTTAGCCAAGTCGGTAAGACGTTCGACTTCTCAGTGAGCAACCCATGTTCAAATCTCACTGCAGTCGAAACTTTTTTTTTTCACAGTACCGAAATCAATACCGTGTTGTGTTGAATTAAAACACAAAAGTGGTAGTCACTCTGGGACACCGCATTGTGTTGAATTAACACAGCTATTTTTTGCAGTGTACGCGCTGAACAAGTATTGACGAAATAAAGAAGAGAAAAGCAAAATCAATTTGGGATGTGTCATCCGAGGAATACAAGGACAGAAATCAAAAGAAACTTCAATGGATTGAAGTATGTAGTTTATGGGATACGCAACCTATCTTCTTTTCCGTCTTTTCTCTTCAATCTGATTATACATAACATCAGTGGCCGAAGTAGAAAATCTGAGGAAGTGGCATACAATATTTCATTGGTACTTTCATATCGTTCTATATACGTATATTTTAAACGCATATTTTTTTAGTTTTATCGTTCTTGAGATCGGTCCTCTTATTGAGATCGGTTTTTGAGATCCTCTTTACACAGCTTACCTGACTTTGCGGGGGAAGGTAATACATCACCTGCTTGCACAGCGTTTCGGGACTAGACTATTAAACCTTACAGAGGTACAAAACATACTTTGTTTACTACTGTAACCAATATAATCTATATTATTACAATTTATTTCCCTTATTGGTCAACCAATGACACCTGATCCATTAGTTATACATATTTACGACACACTAGGAATTTATTTAATTAATTGATGCCGCGTGGAGGCCAAAGGGTCTCTTTCAGCTCTACGGGATGACTGTGAAACACAAAATGGTCAAGCGTCTCTCAAGCTTTCCGTGGGTAGCCCGCGGAACGACTGTGCATGTGAC
>JAGDQP010042546.1:0-16513 GCA_022664845.1 Lepisma saccharinum
TTCTGGTCTGCAATCGGGTGAAGATTACAGAAGTACTAATGCATTAGATCATTGGGAACGAAAGAAGTTCGTTCGTCTTTTGTCTTCATAGTTGAAACAATTGAAAAGCGATTCAACAAACTGTTGAATAAATCAGAATTACGAATCGTCGTAAATGATTAAATACCAAAGGGCATTGAAACGTACAGGTCAAATTTAATCTTAACATGAAGCTAAGGTGAGTTTTAAATACACAAATGTTAGGTTGACGCTTATTAAAGATTATGGTGCTTAAAATATTCATGTGTATTTTTTGTTCAAACTTATTTGCGTAGTGTTGGCCTCCTTGTTAACAGGACTACGTTACCTTATATAGAAATCACGATTACCTTTCTTCAAGATTAGTAGTAGTAATTATTTCTTATACAAAATCAAGATACAGTATATACATTGCATGTTCATTAAAGCCATTAGCTGCTATATCATACAAAAGGGTACTAACGTTTTATTGAGTCACGATTTTGTACCAATCATGTGTTGCTTACACAAAAGATACCATATCTTGTATTATATGTATGCAAAATTGTTTAGTAGAAAAGATTACAATTTAATATTACAGAAATATAAGTACCAAACGAAGAAAAAATGTTTTAATTAAATTAAGTGCCTATTAGCGCTACCTCTAGTTGTACTAGGCGTTCTTCCGATTCTGGCTTCTGGGATTGTAATGCAGTCGAGCTCCTGGCTAGACGCCTACAGGTAGGGTTTTCCTTACATCGAACAAATGCCGAGATGGTACATTTAAACTAGGCCCTGGCCCACAACCCTCCAGCATACTCTCCCCCACCCTATTCCGGCCTGAACCATAGATTCCTAAAGGCCACAAAATGAATTCAAACAATTCAAGAAATTATAACTATTCTTTAAGTGTCAGAAGCTTGGCATGTCATGATTTGTTTTATAAGTGCAAAGGTCTGAGAAGTGGTCAGAAACTTTGAATTGGAATCGAATCCATGGACTTCCTTGCTAATAGAGTAATTACAGGGTCAATAAAAGGAACTACGTCATAGTAGTTAAATTAAGTTTTTTTAAAAAATGTAATGTAATTGGCTGCAATATGTAATTTGTATTGAAATCCTTTTTGTTTGATTACAATTTATAATCTTTTTTTTGTGTGTCTTTCGTGTCTATGGGTTTGTCCGTTTACAAACGTTGGCATCGAATCCACGACCTACCAAATGCGATACGGCAACTTGGTATATCTTTAACATAATATAAATTATTCAAAGATCAATTTTCTTATTTTACCGAAAACGTAGTCATTATTGTATTACACTGATCAGTTTCATTATCAGATGACGGAGAGAAATATTTACTTTCAAGCAGATGTCGTCAAGGTGTACATTAATCAAATAGTTTCTGGGGCCGCAGTGGCTCAATTGCTAGGGCGCTCACCTCTGGTACTAGGGGTCGTTGGATCGCTCACTGCTCATGCCATATGGGCTTCGTGGTGAACAAACACCGTGTGGGTTTTCTTGGGTGGTCTCCCTTTTCATCCCACTTTCTTCATTCCACCAATTTATCGCATCATCCTCCAGCAGGCCTGAGTCAAAGTTGTCTAAAGGCCTTACAAATTAAATTCAAAATTCAAATAAACTAGTTTCTGAAGTGATCGAAATAATTCCATATTTGTTCATTTATTTTGGTGGATTTGAATTTAATTTTTAAGGCCTTTAGGTAACTTTGTCTGAGGTCGATTTATTTTAGTAATGCTATGGATAATGTTGCCACAAAAAGGTTTTCAATTTGATTATTAGGGTCATTTATTTTAAGTATAATGTTTTAGGCGTGTTCTCCAAATGAGTGGGCATCTTACACTGATTTGTGGAGGTAAGATGCACAATTTGACATATCAGTTAAAGGCCCATATATCCGTTGCATATACAGTACATGTAGCTTGATGTATTTCGGCCAATAATATCATAAATATATATTTGTGCAAAATTTTGCTTATCTGTTTGTTTTAATTACTTCACCACAATTATTTCTAGGCCAAAATGTGTGGCATCTTGCCTCATCCCCTTTATAGAGTTATCTCGCTGTTAGCTAGCTGAGACTAAGGATAAGTGGATGAAATTCAAAATTAGGCGCCACATAATATTTAACCAAGATCTCTATTATTACTTAGCTATACTGTTCGTTCTGTTCAAACTACTGTGTTATTTGAGCCTGGAGTCTGGAAGAAACATCCTTCGATAAAATGATTAATATTTTCCCTTGCTTTTCCCTTGAGTGTAAATAAAATTCTTTAAAAAAAAAGAACAACTAGAAATCCTTTATGACAGTGGAACCATTACCATTCCTTGTGGAACACCCACTTGTGAACGTACTATCTTTCTTCTGAAAGAAAAGGAACTCTAAAGCCTAAGTGTGCAGAAGTAAGATGCCCTAAAGTGTATGCCTTTCTCTCGAGGAAGAGAACTTTCTCCAAGACTTTCACTCTGTCGCGGTTTCTTGAAAAGAGCGACCGATGGAAGCTTTCAGAGGTAATGACCCAGAATCCCACTAGAGTCATCTGTGTTGGCAGGAGACGACGTGACGGAGCAGGGAGAGGGAGAATGGAAGGTTGGAGAAAAAAAATAAGAAGGATGAGACAGTGGCAGCTTAAAGATTGTGATGTGAAGAAGAAGAAGAAGAAGAAGAAAGGAAGATGAAGAGAGGAATAAAGAATACAAATGGCAGATTTTCTTTCACGCATGCAATCGATATTATCATAATCACCCAAAGCCTCATCTATCTACGTCACTTGTATGGAGATTTTTGAGCAAAAAAAAGAGCAATTCTTTTTCGTCTTGGCTTAACACAAAGCGGGAGACGGGAACGAATTATTTTAACTTAAACACTCACACCCACATAATGATAGGTGCATAGATGGATAGAGAGAGAGAGATGGATGGATATAAAGAGAGAGAGAGGGGGGGGCATGATCTCGGCATTCACTTGGTATGATTTTAGAAATTATCTGCAAGTTCATCCAGAAAGTAAAACAGTAATTGTCTGTACTGAATTTCACAAAGCGGAACAACAGACATGAAATATTTTTGTCGATCATTCATTGCTTGACCAGAAGTTAGCTAAAGCCATCACATATCTGAGAATAATGGACCTCGGCTAGTTATCTTCCTGGTACTGGGAAGGTAACAGCCAGTGCTTTGCCTGAGTAGCATACAGGCATTTACCCCGTGAGATTGAAGTGAAAACTTGGAAACCATTAGTCAGTATGGCGGCATTGGGTCACGGATGTAAGTGCATACTCAGTGCCGATTCAAAATGCGTGACCGTAACTGCTAGGCCGCGGAGACTGTGTGAGAATGAAAATATTTACGATAAATAACGTAGCACTGGTGCGGCGTCACAATTTTGATTTGGGTATCAGCTTAGTAACAACAATCTTAAGGGCTCGAAAATGTCCAGATGCATTGAAGTAAACAGTGACGCGAAAATTGCTCGTAGTATTAAAGGAAACATAACTCATGTATTCCACATGGTATTCCACAGGGAAGCTGAGGACAACTTTAAAGGATTTTTAAGCCTGTTAATCACAACAGTGTCCATTAATGATATTTGTTCTTCAATTTTGAATCAGGATATCTAAAATATAACCCTATTGGTCACTAAATTGGATGAATTATAAGTGAGTTGCATATAACTTGCTGTTACGTCACTCAATACAGACAGTTGCTTTCACACAATACGGATGCTTGGCAGAAAGGACCTGTGTAGTTAACGCATTTTTTAAGTACCACGGACATAAAATTATGAAAATTTAAAGCATGAGCATTACACCTACAAAAAATAATAGTTTATTTGCAGTTACTAACAGAATAAGTTTAATTAATCCCTTAGTGTGGATATGGATCAAAGAGAAACAAATTTAGTGTCTTAAATGGAAACATGGCACAATTTAGCTGTTTTTTTACACAGATATTTGAACGATAATTTCTTTTTGTTTCTTCTCCATTGCGCAGAAGCAGAGATTCTGCCAGAGCCCCCTAATGGAGGGTGTCACCCCTCAAAATCGTCGAGGCATGTCCTGAACTTAAAAAAAATGTTACTGTTAAAAATTGATAGAAATCTTGCAATGCTCTATTCTCCCCCTTACTTTGGCTTTACACCCCCCAAAAATGGAAATTCTGGCAGAATTCCTGCGCACAAGCAAGAAATTCAATTGTGTATATTATCTGATCTTTGTATAAAAATTTTAAAATTGAACGACGTTCACAACGTTATTAACTTTGTTTCTATGCTGGACGATAGATGGCACTGTAATGTATTCTCATATAAACACTGAATTGTCTCTGTACTAAGAGCAGATTTTAGGGCTTTGTGCTAGTATAATTTTGGATATGAAGTTTAAGTGAGAATAATGAAACAACAAAGTAGAAAATTGTTAAAGAACAATAACTGTTGGTACAACAAACTCTCAATCTTCTGTTAATTGTACTACACATTTTATATAACATAAAGAAGATAAGAGCGAAGCGCAAAACAGAGATACTACGTGGTGAGGATATATGTAGTGTAAATTACTTACTTCTGGATACAATATACTTTTAGTTACGGTCTTTCTTGAATCTTTACTATCATTCTAATATACATAAATTCATACGACGACATGTGATTGGAAATGAAGTGACATGCTATTTTCCTTCAATCAAATAGAATGCCCCATGACGCGTGTTGACGTAAGTAATGATTTTAGTTTATTTATTTTATTTATGGCCTGTGGGCACTTTTGTTCAGGATGGGATAGGGTAGAGTAAAGAATGCGGAAAGGAATACGCCAGGGCTTACGTTGAAGGTACCATCCCGGCATTCGCTTCATGTGACTTAGGAAAATCCCTGTGAAACCTCAGTCACGATGATCGGCCGCTGATATCGACGCCAAGGCCTCCCGAATGCGAATACTCTACTAAATGAGCAACGGTCGCTCGTACGTTAGAAGTGATCTTGGGAGGTCTGTAACAACGTGAGTTGGTGGACTTTGAAAAAGGCATTATACGGGGGCTGGTCGACGAATGCAATACTCGATCTCGGAACTTGTGAAAATTATGAACTTTCTTTCACCAATGATGTCGTGAGTACACCATATTGTGTATAAACACATCATAAACAGCGTAACGAGGACTAGGTGGTTTCAACGAATGCAGGTGTCCATCGACGTTTAGTCATTCTTGTTGTAGCCGGAATAGGTGATGCGACAGTGGAACTAATCACAACCTTTTCCAACAAGGGTCGAAGGAACCATAAACTTATCCATTAGAGCACTACACAGTTATTATATAGTCTACAGCAGTAGGACTTAGCTAAAAGCCCTGACTGGTATCTTTCTCATCCCTGTCTCCAGAGCACTGATGATCGAAGGACGTTAGATCTCAGATGTAGCACGCTTAGATCAAAAGTTACCAGTTCACCCCTGAAAAATTTAAAAAATCTGGAATACAGTGCGGTTGCCTGGCTGGATATTTTTGAAAGACTTCGAGATGGAATCAGTATTTTGTGCAATGGGTGCTCTTCTCCTGACTCGAAGTGGGTAACCACGAATTGACAAATGTTGGTATCCATGTCAAAATGTAGCAAATCATGTTGAGTTCTGAACATATTTCAACATTTACTCTTGATATGATTTGGTTGATGAAAAACTGTGAAAAAATATGGACATTTAATTATATTTATGTCTATCGAAAGTGCTTAAAATACTGGATAAAAGGCTCCATAATGTCAGGTATAATTGGAGTAAACATTATCATGTAGTTGTTAAATACCGAGATCAATCTGACAACATAGACCATTTTATCCAGCACATTAAGCACTTAAGATAGAACTAAGTATACCTAAGAATATCCTCTTCTTGCTCCTTAGTTTTTCGCTTATTATTGAAACTTATCAAGAAAAAAATATAGTAATATGTTCAGAAGCCAACAGAGTTCCGCTTTGAAAGAAATTGAGATGATCAAAGCTTCAGGCATGTGCAGAACTAACTTTCCCTTGTCCAGCCTATAAAACTAAGTGATCAATAATCTTGATCACGGAAAATATGGGTATTTTTTATATTCTGTTAGTTACAATCAGTTTCAAAAACCTATGCCATTTTTAGTACGTCATAATGGATAGTGTTAACATTGAAACCTTGTAAACCTAGTTTTCCAATTGCAGCAAGACATTTTCTTGACATCGTTGTGCCCGGCAAGTGCTTTAAACCCAATCCTGCAATTAGCTTTGGGTTGATTATGTAATGACACATCGATAGCAAAGTATGCTGTCTCTTGATCTGGTTTCATACTGGAATGAATAATAGATCGGTACTGAGAAAGCGATGACGGTTCAAATCATGCTCACCCCGACCATCCTGGATGTGATTTCCATAGTACCACCAGGAAAATACCGGACTGATACTGTAAAATCTAGATCCGGAACACGAATTCGGTACAAACTATCCTGACTCATCTTTATCCATCGTTCTCTATTTACGGGGTGAATACAGGGATAGTACTTACAGTAGGACCTTGGGCGCTTCTGATCCATCCCTTCCTTAAGAAGAGTGCACGCTGAGAGACGTACTCGCTAATACTTGTAAGTGGTCTAGATCGTGGCTGCTTCTTATCTCTCGTCCAGCGAACTACCTTACCTATCTATTTCCTCAGGCTTGCCAAGGGGCGTCATCCTGCCAAAGATGTTTATGAACCTCATATTGGACGGTGAGGAGGAGTGAGAGTCATAGCAAAGTTGCAACGTTAGTGTGAGTGAAAATGAGGACGAAGCTGAAACGTGAGAGTAAGGGGCAAGACATTTATAAATATGAAGGTTGGGTGTAGAAGATTTAACATAAATGAACGCCTACGCATTCCTTAGAAAAGACAATTGCTATTCATGGATGGTACTACCATCCAAAAATGTACCGTAACTAAAATTAAAAAAAAAACATCCGTGTAATCGGCGAATGGAACTATCTGGTAAACATTAAATATGAGATGCATAACCCTGTGCTCAAATGCTTATGTCTGTTAAGCATTGAACGTGTACCAGAAAGAATTCATTGGCATAGTTTTTCCAGTACGAAAAAGAAAACGTGGATATTCTGTTGATAGGTTCGTTGAATTGTATCTCTTCAACGCTTCATTCAACTTGAATTGAATTGAATGGTTGAACGTTTAAATAATGCATACTTATTGAACGAATAGTTGAAGGCGGGGGTATTAACAGGAAATCATTTTTTTTTCACTACGAAATGTATGCCGAAGAATGTTTGCTTTCTTTCTGGTACAGATAGCCGTAAGAAACTAACTGGACACATCTAATATTTAATTATGCTTAACGGATTTACGGTGTTGTGAACGAGTAATTTGTGAGCTTGTGGTACTGGTTTCTCACAACATATTGTGAATATCTGCTTATTTGTAATACTCAAAGGTTAAAAGGGTAACTACAGAAACCAGGTAAGGTCACACTCTGGTCATAATGGAATTTTCTTGCGAAGTTTTTTTTTACGTTGCAGGACTATAAACATTTTACGTGCCGAGTCTAAAGGAAAAAAAAAATGTTTTCTTCCAAAAATAAACATGAATGCTTTCTCTTGTTTCCGTGGTGTATAGAACTTATAAAAATACAGAATGTTCCACGTGGGAAGTAAAAACAAAAACAAAAAAAGTGGGGGTTATACTATGAAAGTAGCTGAGGGTAAAGGCCATATACAGGGTACGTGCATCTTCCACATGGAGCGTTTTTATTTCGCTCACTGTACGTGCCAGCAGAGGACGGTAACCAAGACTCCAATTTTTTTTTTTTTGTTTCAAGTCATACCTCAGGGCCATTCTTAGCCACGAGGGAGTTGGCCTACAACCTCTCAAGAAGATTAGGATACGCCTCGCCCTTTGGATGGATCTTTCAAGTCTCAAACAAATGAGAAAACCGTCGGACGGGGGATGAGAGTAAGAGAGAGGGTAGGGAGGATGGAGATGAAGAAAAAGGAGATACGTACAAGGGGAAGTAGAAGAAAGGACTCGTCTTGTCTTATACCTCTTCTCTAGCACTCTCAGGTTCCCGTAGGAGCACTAAACTGGACTCCATACACGCACTTGATCTCTATTCCGGCTTTTCTCACTGTATCTCTATATACAGTGTTGCCAATCATACCTCTTTCCCTTTGGTACTTTTTTGTTTGTTTGTTGCGTCGGAAGATTCGTGGAAGCTATTCTTCTTGCTGTAGGCACAGAAGCATTAAGAAGTTGTTGGAATGTGTGAAAAGAAACTGTGATAAAATAGGAGAAGAAAGAAATGGATAATTGGAACTAGCAATAACATTGGAAGATAAATGTGCGAAGTAAGGACATAAACACTATAAAAATGTTTACTTCTTTTAAAATTTTTAAAAACATCTCCTGTAATAATCGACCTTTGTACAATTCCTGCACAGGTCTTTACTTCTAGTTACTATTTTGAAGGCAGAACCTAGATCTGCTCTCTTTGGTGTTCGGAATGCCTATCCTTATCATTTTTTTTCATCATATAGCTAGTCTGTGCATCCCAAAATTCAATGCAACCTCTTCCTTGTACTCCAGTGTGCCCCTAGATAGAGTGACTACCCCTTTACTCGCTCGAACTATCTAACTACATCACAGTAAAAAAAAACTGTTTCTTAAAATTGCTAATATCTTATTCATAAGAAAATTGTTTCTCCGTGCAGGGATAACAACTTTTTTCTCAATTTTAAGAAACTTTTTTTTTTACTGTGATGACTTACGGAAGTCACAAATTCATCGTCGCAGTACCAAACGTTCATCACTGGATTCTATCCTAGACAACATTAAGCCAGTTTTCATCACGAACGCCTATCTTGCGTTAATTGCGTTGTATTTTGCGTACGCATATGTTTTTTCTTTTCTTTAGAACTATTGGAACGTCGTTCCTCCGTGCTTTTGTCCATTTACACCTTTACTGGTTTGGAAGCGTAAGAAAATGCGAGAAATCATCCTTATGCACTGTTTTAATAGTGAGCGACAAGCATGGAATCTGAGCACTGTGTTTTTTTGCTTCTCTTCTGGAAAGATGGAACAAAATTTACGTCATCTATTTTTTTTGTCTGTGGCTACACTAATGAAACCACATTTACAAGTGGAGAGGTTCTGGAAAAGCATTACTTAATTATTCTTTGGGTTGTAAAATTATTACAACAGTTAGATTTGTAGTAGAAAGAACGAATTTAATTAGACATTGTCTATACATTTAAATAATACTCAACACACTCTGCAAAATTAGCAGTTTTAAATGTATTTTCAGTTAGAGATTAGGGCAATTTTGAATCACTCATCAATTTTAACTTCATATGTTACATTATTTCCATTTGCATAATGCTTGTTTTTACAATAAACTTTAAATTTCACAGTATTTATTTAATTCTATTTATACTTTTAATCCTATAGATGGGAGGGAAAGCAGTGCCATAATTCTGACAGGTATGAACGAAACGGTCCCAAGCCTATATTTTCCTTTAAATCCAACTAATAAAAATTAACTAATCTATTAGAAAATTAAGTCACTATATTTGTACCAATTGATATAAAGCCAGCTTATTACCCTAATTGTCTCTGGGTACAGTACTTAATCCTAAATTTTTCATATATGTAGAGATTCAGTGAAAAATATTTAGACAAAGCCCTTTCAGTAATAGATAAACAGTAGATTTTCTTGAACAAAAGCGTGTTAAACAGTAGATTTTCTTGAACAAAAGCGTTTAAATTTAGCGTGTAAAAATGGTAAAAAAAATCGTGAGTACAAGGTAAAATTTCCAATAATACTGGTTCAATTTATAATACTAGTGCTATAATTAATATGATCTTATTAAGTGTACCAACCACGGCATCGTCACACTTTTTGCATCACAGCTTCTAAACCACAGCATCTGAAGTTTTGCAAATGGGTATGTATATACTTAAAGGACCATAGCCATTATATTTCACTAATCTGCTATAGATTATTTACAAATGAAATAAATTCTCAAAGTGGTAAATTTATAAGAATTTACCTTAGTCCATATTCGCCACTAGATGGCAAACCATTTTCGCAAATTTGTTGCCATCTATGGATGATTCAGTGTACTACATTCTGACATTTTCCGTGCTACGTGTCCGATGATGGACTTTTGAAGATGACATATTTTTCGATTGTTTAGGTATTATTGTCGTGAATGAATGAATAAAAATGGTATCATTTCGTTCCAGAATTCGTGGATTAAAGCAAAATGTCTAAATTTCGGGAGTATTTGGTGAATTAAAATGTATATTTTTACAAAATGTTAACAAACATAATCTGGGCCTGAGAAGTAGAGTAGTATAAGTCACATTTTACTAATTTTACAGGAGAAGCAGAAAACTGTTTTCAAGACACTATTTTGTTGAATTGCGTCAATTGTTTGTTGAACACTTTAAAACTGATACAGGACTTTTCTAACATGGTCTTTAAAGTAAACATTTTCGTTTTATTCCGTGTCCTAAAGTTGTATTTTGTAATGTTAGCAACATTGTTTTAAGTGTTAGTGGAAGTAATATTGTAAGACTTGTAATATTTTACCACAAAATTATGTTTTTGCTATATATTAACAAAGTAATAACTGCTTAAAACGAGAGAAACACATTGTAAAGCAGTAATTTCAATGTATCACACACGTGATACATTGAAATTATTGTTTTACAGGGTGTTTAGTCATAGATCTAATTCAGATTTCAATGTTTTAAATGATTATAAGCAGTTATTAATACACTGAGAATCATTCAGGTTCCTAATCACTTGAGTTCCCGGCACCATTACAATGCGGTAGGTTTTTGTAGTACTCATGCCAAATGGTGGGGACCCACGTTAAAAGTCTTTGAATATCCTTGTACTTAGCCGAACTGATAGGCTTCAATGTATCACTTAATTGGGGGACTTCGTCCGGCCATGTAGCATGTCGCGTAGATTTGTTTAGGTCAACACTTTGAAAGTTTTCACCAAAGCTCTCCTTGTAGTATAGCACTCCAGGACTGTCTTGACGTACTTGCATGTGAACCATTTTTGATATAAATACATCTTGTTCACTACTATCTTTTCTAGGAAGACGCAAAGGACATGAGCGTTGTCCACACAATGCCTTGAAATTCTTGAAATTTTCCAACTCCATGTTAACAACGACAGACCAAACTGTTATCACTTCAACATCACTGTAAGTTCCATTTCGGCCCACCTATATAAACCCGAAGCCATTTCATTGGCATCTCTCCCAGCCTTTGTTTCATTCTACATTACACAGTAAGTTTTCTGTGTAGTACTATCAAAAATACTGTATTTGAATGTCCACAATTTCCGTAAGTAAAAACTTTCAGAATTTGTAAGGAATGGTG
The DNA here is from genome assembly GCA_022664845.1 of Lepisma saccharinum. Taxonomy (NCBI): domain Eukaryota; kingdom Metazoa; phylum Arthropoda; class Insecta; order Zygentoma; family Lepismatidae; genus Lepisma; species Lepisma saccharinum. The sequence goes on from JAGDQP010042546.1 coordinate 11,412, forward strand.
TTGGGAGACGCTTTTGTAAGTCAGCCATAAGAACCCGTTCTTTACAATTACCTCTTGCTCGGTTCTTATCTTCCCGTTTTAAATTGTATCGTTGACTTGCCTCTTCTAAGTGATTGTCATAATCGCGTTGGAGTTTATTTTTGTCTTCTTCACTTGGAATCTCTTTCAATCTGGCAACAAAGCTATCACATGTGTCGCAAGTGTCATTTTCGGGCATTTTAAATGATAAGTTAAATTCTGAATTAAACACCGCTCTATAATAAGACTCTTTCACAATGTCTGCTTCCGGTACACCAGTCTGTACACATTCCTCACGATACAGTGCGTACATTTTTGCTAAATTTAGTTCGGAACCTAAGTACTTTTTCACGGGAGTAGTGACTACTAACTGCTGGAAATCTTGAAATGTGGTGTATTACTTGTGCACGTACTGCTGGAGATATTTTATTTGAAGGCTCATGTTTCCCCCTTCTGTCTTCCATAACAACCCCTCCGTCTTGCAGTTTGTTCAGTGCAGTGGTCACAAACTGGGCGGAAATGTCGAGTGTTGTAAAAAAAAAGCGTTTACAAACTTGTATTTTTCGACCTTCGATTCGAAAACTGTAGCAAAGACTTGTGGTCCTTTGGCCACTTCTTTCCCGTCTGACTTTGATGGGCACCTTCTCCACACAAGACACTATGAACTGCCGTTTTTGATTGATTGTTACATCAGAATTCCAAAAGTTTTTATGAATATGTCTCCTTTCACTCTCAGAGATAATTTGAAAGCAACGCGGGCGACAATTTGCAGGACAACCAGGTCGTACACTTTTTGCAGCCACAATTTTCTTTGTTCTAGAAACATACTCCTCCTCTGCTGCTCTCTTCCTTTTGAGAATTTCAGATTTCCAAGTGGATTTATCTCTACGTCTCTTCCTTGATTTTTTAGTTATTGTAGTTTCTTCAGGAGGCGAATCTGAAACCGATGAGGGTTATTCACAAATACAATCGGGATCATCAATATCACCAGCATCCAAAAGATCATCCATATTAGATATATCGCTTGGTGCAGTAGAAGAACGCGTTAACCCACTAGGTCCTGGCACACTATCTCCATCTGAAACGACAAAAATTGAAAGATTATTTCAATAACGGAAATCACAATTATTTATATGAAGCATATTCATGAAGTAAGGGTACAATCTCTGTAGGCGGACAAGTAATATTTTACTGTGTAGGTTCGCTATAATGGCTTTCAGTGTCAGCTTCTGAGGAACACGTGTTTATTCTGTATTACTGAATCACTAAATAGCTTGTAGTAGACATTTTGTAAAATTAGAGAAACAACCGCGAGAGGGAAGCAAGAGGCTGACACTGAAAGCCAGTATAGAAAATTTATGTACACAAACAGTACTTGTCCGCTTACAGGGGTTGTAACCTTACTTTACGGATATGCCCCAGTGCTTGCCTTTGTATCAGAAACTTTTTGGAATCTAAGAGGGGCTTGTTGATCCCAAGGGATCCGCGGAACACAGATGAAGAACCGCTGATCTAAACTGAATGACGATCAAATCCAAATAATGGAATGCACAAAGTGAGTTCGGAAAGCAAGATTACAACAGTCCATGTGTTTTATCCAAGTTATTCATCCAAGTGTTTTAGTGTGTTTACACTTGATTGAATACTAGTCTTTGTATCCTTACTTTTCGAACTCGCCTTCTACATTTCTTTATTTGAATTTGTTCGTAATTCAGTACATATCAAGAGTTCTTCAACCGTGCTGCGCGGACTCCATGGGTTCGGCAGGACCCTCGTAGTATTCCAATAAGGTTCAGAAAAAAATAATACGTACTAAGACAACAGCTTGTGATCTTACTGCTTTATGAGCGAACAAAAAATAAAGATTTGCGGGGTTACGTACGACGTAAAAGCAACAAAAGTAGATTGGCCGAAAACCTAGACATGATTACGCATCGCAAGTTCCCACAGTAAAATCATACTTGTTCTGGCTGAGAACTTCCTTGGTAAGGAATGAGAATAAAAATAAAATGTGAGTTTTCATGCATTTTTCCTTTCTTAGTAATAAAAATGAGGATTGCAATACTAGAAAAAGTATGATGCAAATTCCGTGTTAATTCTCGATGCTTCCAGAGCAAGATTGATTCTATACACATTTCTGATGTGCGCCGTTTCAAAATAAAAATGTGTATGGACCAGATACTTTTGCGTGAGTTAAATCGGTTTCGTCGTAATGTATTGGCAAAATACCCTCCCAGCGCATACTGGAAGAATACCAAGAACCCTGTATTTTTGCATATATTATCCCCCTTCTTTTTAAAAATACTCCCGAATAACTTTTTTTTGAAAGCAACTCTGGAAATAAGGATTTTCTGTTTCTGATTAACTCTTTTTAAAAATCAGATGGATGAGTAAGATTTAATTAGTTATCTATTAAAAGAACTGAAACCAAAATTTTCTCTCTCTCTACTCATTCCTCCTAAAATTAAAATAAACCAGCACAATAAAAAATACTTACCAGTTTTTTCCCTATTATCTTCAATTGCTTGTTTGTGGACCATTTCCAATATCATACGATTTCTCTCAGCCATCTTGCAGTGCGTCTGCTCGATTCGACGGCCACAAAAGACTAAACACCCGCTGTCTTTCTTATATAGCAGCTACATTGTCGCTAACTTTTGGTAGTCGATTGTTGCGTGCCAGAGAGAGTGATTTTAACTCCTATAGGCTTAAATATACAAATATAGTGAGTCAGAAATAAAAGATATAATCATATATTTTTGAGAGGTATACTATTTCAAGTCTGACTAGGAACATTATTCTCTGACAATAAAATCTATTTTTTATATGTTCTTGCAAGGTAGACTATTTCAAGTCTGACTTGGAATATTATTCTCTCAATATTGATATCGGAGCATAAGATAAGTGCACATAGCATTCCTTACTCTTACACAAACTGTGACTTGGATTAGTATAAAACTGGCTATTTCCGAAACTAGCTGCTTTCGGACCAAAATCAGTTTACCACTGAAAGGATCGTGTTAACGTAAGTAAGAAAAATATGATAACTCAATTTCGACCAAAAAATGACTTGGCATAGTCTACTTCTCAGGTCCAGAGATATCTAGTCCATGTCATTTCTTGAATGTGTAAAATTTTCGCGAATTCGAGAGTGGCGAAATACTACTGTCTCTGGTGACAGGATAGTGAAGATTTGTAATGATTCTTCAGTGCATTATCAGATTAATAAAAGGTGTTTGAAGAGAACGGTGGTGGAGTAAGGTAACATGGGGCCCGAGGCAAGTGAGTTTGATTGAGACCCGTGGGAAAGCTGAGGGCCCGACGGAGACGCACTTGCCAAGACAGATATCTCCTCGATCACTCGCCGTAATCTATACATGAGAATGGTTATGCATATCGTGGAGAGTCACTACTTATCAACCATTACAGTTAAGTGAACGACTAAGAGTCCTGAGACGGTTTAGCTATTGTGTCACCACCAACCACCATCGATGAGATCTATTGATTAATCTTAACAAGTAAATATTCACTGGTGTCGGCAATCTGCATGGACCCTTCGGCAGGTGAGGCCCGGGACATGGACACCGCTGGGCCCCCTTTACGCCGCCACTGGAAGATAAGACTTTTGCAAATAAAAAAATGGAAAATTTGGTGATAGCGAGCTCATATTTCATACAAAGTACAATGAACATTTCATACGGTATATTTGTCTTACAGTGTATTGGTTCGATATTGTTACATTTTGTCTTCTTCCAGCCTAACACTTCTCATACTCTTATTCTGTCCTCTATGAATTTGGTTTATCATCCAATATTTCTACATTATTTTAATTTTCTGTAAAGAATAGTGAGGAACGAATACAATTTTAAATTTGAATTTTATTTATGGCCTTTAGGCATCTAAGGGTCAGGCCGGGAAAGGGGGAGAGGAAAGGATTCGGGAAGGTGTCGGCCAGGGCCTATATTGAAGGTACCATCCCGGCATTTGCCTGGTGTGACTGAGGAAAAACCGTGGGAAAACCTCAGTCAGGATGGTAGGCCGCTGGGATCGAACCCACAACCTCCCGAATGTTACGCCAACGCTCTACCACTGAGCCACTGCGGCTCGGTAAGGAACGAATACAAGAAGAAGATAGTGTTTTCTGAATATTAAAATACAAAGTGAGAAAAATCAAAACTGAAATGGCATTGTAACTGTTCATTTCTGGCCTTGTGCTTCAACACACGTTTGAGTCGACAGATAGTTTCATGTTACACTCTGAAGTAGACGCAGAAGAAGAAAGGGAAAATTCGTGTCTACATGTCTGCAGCATCAATTAAAAGTTCCATCACGGTTGGACTGTCGGAACATGTTACAAATTTCAAGAGTGTAGAAAAGCATAACTTTAATGAATCTGTCACTAGTGATTGAAAATTAGTTGTGATAATAATTAATGACATCCAATCTCCACGTTGTAGGGGTTATTGTCAGATTGGGAGGAACGCCCGTTCTTTTCCTCTTCTCAGTCATTCTGATAGGCCTTTCTTAAAAAGTTATTCTGTTTCATAAGGTGAACTCCGACATAATATCTTAGCAAAGGCTCTACTCACAACATTTCCCTTCCTTTCTCGCCAGAGACCACAAAGAACCGACGAGATGGTGCTCTAAAGGCAAGGAAGAATATTATTGTTAGTTAAATAATTCCTTTTGTCTATTGATTATGATTTGCATATAGTTTTATTCTCGTCCTATTTTTTTCTTTAGTTATTATCAGTACCAAATTTCTGAAGACTCTTAATAGGGACCTCAACATAAGATGTCTTCAAAAGCCTTAATTGCGTCCTCAATACAAAATTTCTTCAAGATCTTTAATTCAATCATCAATAGAAAGTTTATTTAAGGTCCTTAGTTGCATGCTTCAAGACCCTTAATTCCATCTTCAACAAGAATTTTGTTTAAAGTCCTTAACTTCATCTTCAATACAAAAATTCAAGACCCTTAGCGGTTTGTTCAAAGTCTTAGATTCCACCCTCAATACAAAAAGACCATCTTCAATACCAAAGACCTCCATCTTCAACACGATTTTGTTCAAAGTCCTCGATTCC